>VYXD01008710.1:1132768-1281546 GCA_013397195.1 Hylia prasina | reverse complement strand
AAAAAAAAAAAAAAGGAAGAAGAAAAAAAGGCAATTTTTGGTGGCTGTTGAAGAAAAGGTATTTCCATAAAGTGTTCTGTCACAGGATGAGAATGTTTTTATGAAGTTTTATACAAATATTATTCTACTTGGCAAAATACCTGCGATAACAGCAGATGTATACTTTGTAACTTAGCAGTGATGACACTCAGAATAGGGTTTCTCTAGGAGACAAAATCAGAAAATGCAGAAGCTGCATGTGTTCTGGTAATAAGAGCAGATATTTATGTGTGGGGATAGCATTTGGGTAATACAAACCAGCAGTTACTCTGAAGTTTGCCACCTCTTCCAAGCCTAGGCAAATATTTCATGGTTCCTGGTACTCAGGATTTACTTTTACAGCCAAAAAGAATATATGTGCTCAGAAACAGGAATTTATTGTTAGTCTGTCAGTGTTACAAGTTCAGTTAGAACAGACAAATATAAAGCCTTTTACTTTTTGGCTATTATGGCAAGGATCCTTTTACTAGGCTATTCTGCACCTGGCAACAGAAGCATAGAAGTTTGAAGTTTCCTGTGGCCTGTCTGCCATCTTTGGTTTTGAAGATGATGCCTCAAATCTTAGAATTTTTTGTTTGTGCATCTGGAATCTCCTCCTGTTGGGTTGTTGGCTGCCCAGTGCCATCTACAACCAGATTTGTGTTCCGTTTCATGTTTACTAGAATTGGTCTGATAAGAGTTTTTCTGTGTCAATTATGTTGGTTAGCAGTTTTCTAATTTCTTCTAGTGAATGCTTGGTTATGAGGCCTCCACTTCTCTAGTCAATGGTTTTGGGAACAGTTTATTTCTAATTAAGCTTTCAATTGAAATTTACTCTCTTTGTAGCAGAGTTGCAATTGCTGTGATCAGAGAGATGATCTCTAGGACAGTAATTCAGAAGGAAGTTTAGTTACAGACTTGCACACTTACTATATAGCACCCTAGAATTAGATTTAATTATATTGACCTTTAAAGAGAATGTGAATCATCTTCAGTTTTTACCAAGGAGAAAAAAAATCACAAAATACTTGAGTACTTTTACGTAGAACTATATACAGGTGGATAACATTGAGACTTATTACGGTTAAAGTGCCCTTTAGTAGATAACAGTAATGAGTATTTTTTAACCATTAAAAGAATAAAAATTACATACTGAAACTGCACAGTCTGTCAAACAAATTCTGTATGCTTGTTTAAAATTAAGGGGAAATAGTCTTTTCTGTGTTTGTGAGAATACTTTTCTGCTTTCTTTGTCGGAAGTGTATGCAGTAAAGTTTCTGGCATTAGTTTCTGGCATTGCAGCTCTAGTACCAGAAAAATGTGATAACTAAGACCTCTGTAAAACCGAAGGCAGATGTGTCAATTTTTTCTGCAAGAATGTCTTGTCCATTAGAAATATGGACTTAATATCAAGACTACCCAACAGCTGCTGTTTAAAAACTCCTCTCTGCAGACAGCAGCTGAAGCACTCACTCTGTACACTGGATTGGAATAAGCATGTCTGATGAGCATCTGAGAATGATAGCTGGAGGGCAACACTCATGACAGCTGGACCAGTGAATACAGACACTCATGCTTAGTGTTGTGCAAAGACCAGCACTTGAGGTCCTGGTGAGTAGATAGGGAGCATGGAAGGGTGCAGATGACACAGGATGCATTTTCAAATGTGTTCTATAATTATATGCACCATTTCATGTATGTGATACTAATTGCATGCATAATTTCTGGCATGCTGGTCCTCATGTTTATCCAAGTATGGAATTTATGTGTGACTTTCCTTTGTGCATATGCAAATTTTGTCACCTATTTTCACATGCAGTCATCTGAAAAGATGAGGATACATTGCTGTATGCACCAGGGTGTAATGATCTGTGGGCTGAGTCAAGGCTGTCCCAAAATCATACCCAACACTTCCAGTCTGGAGAGAATATGTGTTTTGGTTATGAAAGAAATTATTGGGCAAAATATTTAGTGCGATCAAATCACATTGTTTTCTTGGCTCTTTTGTATTCCAGAAAGAGTATGTCAGATGCAGCATTGATTTAAAGCAGATTGTTCATCTAGGTATTAGTAATGTTCTGTGCAATTCAATGTGGCTAATGAAGCACTGCTACCTTCAGGGCTATAACTATGGCTTGGAATAAAAATATGACCTTGACATTCTTTGAGCTGCACAATGAACTGGTCGTTAGGAAATGACTACAGTGTGTTATCCTATGTAGTCACAGAGTAAATACCCATTATGTTCCCAAACAAAAAGAGTCGTAAAAGCCGAAGAGGAATGTGACTTACCACTCTTAATATGTCCAAGTAAACTGTATGTTTCCATTTCCTATTGTACAAAATACCCTTAGTTGACAAGCTATGTGTACATTGAGGTGACTGGACACCGTTTTCAAGTGATTAGTGGAACAGATACAATCATATGCTAAGTATTCTAGTAAGACATGATTCTGACAAGATACAGTTCATTGAAATGCCTTTTAGCTTTGTCGGATAACTTCCTGGCCATCTCAAAGAAGGTTGCTTCAAATTTTGGGGAAAAAAGTGACTTTAATGTTAAAAATTGAGGCCTGTATTTCTTATGCTTATGTTCATTACTACAGTAAACAATGGGAGCAACTCTGGAGTAGTGCATTAACTTTTCTGTTTTTCATGAGAAATTGCTGACTCATTGTAAAACTTTAAATCTGAAATTATGTTTTTCCAAGTTCACTTCCAAGATACTCTTGCAAATTATATGGATAGCTTTAAACTAAAATATATTAAACTTCTTAAGTATGCCTCCGTTCCTGGAATGCCAAGGATTTAATACATTAATTGTGGTGGAAATACGTAATTTTAAATAAAATTCTTGACACCACACTACAGTTTATAGTTGAAATAATGTGAAAATCTTAGCAGTCAAAAATGACATAGTTCAAGAAGTTACAAGCAACAAAATTTTTGTAAAAAAATCCTTACCTCCATTTATATGCCTCCCTTCACTTTGTGTCAATGACTTTGATTCTTATCTCCTTTTCAATCTAGATAAGTAAAATATATATATATATCCAGCCATTATTTATGTATTTCTTGTTCCCATCCCAATTGGATGTGTACTTTGACCTTAGCTGTGCTGTTGAGATCGTGGAGCTTGTTACAGTTATACGTAATGTCTGTTGGTTTTGCTGCTGTATTTTTTTATTATTATTATTTTACTTATTTTTTATTTCTCACTGCCTCCTGGGTGTAAGCTTTGGGTCTGTACTTTTTCGTGGCAGATCTTGGCTTTAAGTCTTCTGCCTAGTTGGATGCACCTGTGGAGTGCTCAGGGATGACTGTTGAGCATATTTAGGCTTCTGTCATTTTCCCAGTGAGTGCTACTGCAGCAGAGCTCTACCAAGACTTTTATTTTGCTACACTTTTTACATCCTATTATGTGAAGTGAAGCTCTGAAATGTTTCCTGATCTCAGTAGGGTGCAGAGGTAGCCCAAAAATATACCAATCAGGCCAAAATGTCTGCAGGCCTGGCCTCTTCATCAGCTCTTTGCCCAGTCACATTTTTGTCTTAAGGCTTTATTGCCCTTTTCTAGCTATGTCTTTTTCAGTTGCTGATTTCTTTTATTCTTCAGCAAACTTTTTACTCCTACTCATATTTGTCTTTCTGAGATCACATTTTCTGAAAAAAGCAATGGAAAGTGAGTCTTGCTCTTTTCACCAGTTCATTAGGTGATCAGTTACTTTAACATTATTCACCACATTATTCATCACTCTCAACATTTTAGAAGCAAAGTGAGGTTAGTCCTGGGTTTAACCATGCCAGGAAATTTGAATGCCATTGCATAAGTGGAAGCCATCAGGTGTTAGTGATTGTGTGTTGTTCCTGCTCTGGAAGAAATGAAACATGTCAATTCATTCTGTACTGTAAAAGTGTTAAAAGCTAGTTTAGAGTTCATAATTGTATCCAGAGATTTCCTGAAGGAAACTGGAAAGTTTAGTTTCTGTGCTCCGATACTGTGATATGTGTGGTTTCTTTGTCTCCTGAACACCAGATACACTGTAGTAGGTAAATCACGACCTTGGTCCTGATCTTTCCAGCTAGTCTGATGTTGGTATGCTGTATGTCCATTTATTATACTCTTTATATGCACATTTTGTAAAATGTTTATAAATGTTTTATGTACTTGTAGTTGCAGGGTTCATATAGAGGCAGTAGTCATATAGTTAACTACAGTGGATATTGCATATAGTTAAACACAAACTGATTTCATTTATGCTTTCAAAGGAGTCCAAATTAAAAAATCTAAGATGAGATCTTGCTGTTACAAATCCATGGAATCATCCAAGAGGGTTTGTTTACATTGTCACACATTTTGGTGTTTCTGCTTCATGCGGGGAGCTGTGTAATTTTTGCTTGCTTCAAGAAGTCACGCAGTGTGAGAAGATGAATGGGCTGTGGATTTTGATTGTTTTAGAAACACTTGTCCAAGTTCATAGCTGTGCCTTTGATGCTACAAGCTTAATAGAGAATTTGGCTAGATGTTGAACATCTGCATCATTAGCCTTAACAAAAAATGTAAATGAAGAGAAAAAGGAGCTCTACAATTTAGCTGTGACGCATTAGCATGCTTTCTCTTCTTAGATTGCTCTGACTGTTTAGGGTAGAGACACTTTTCCTTGAATGACACAGGACAAACTATGTTTTGGATGCTTCCAAAACATCATACAGCCAAGGTCCAAGCTAGAATTTACTTCAGTTTAGAAATTCAGACTCTTCTGTATTCTGTAGGGAACCCAGATAGGACAGTGAGCTTGGAATCTCTGGAATTCCTTCAGGGCCTGTGGAAGAAAAGTGTATGTGCTATGAGGATTCAGTAACCCAAACAAGCCGTGCAGAATTGTGCTAGTTCCAGAACAGACATGTAAATGTGGTACCATACCTGAGCTAGTAAGATGTGTGTGGGGAAATGCTGGACCCTTGCTACTCTTAGGATTAAATTATCTTTTGTGCTGTACTATGCTTTAGAGACCTGGGAGTTTGGAATGATGCCAGCTTGGGATCTTGAAGCAATGGCAATTGACTTTTATGCTTAGAAAGTTAGATATGCTAAACTCAGCAGTATGATCATTTTGTGTCTGGGTTCTTCAGTTGGTTTGGTATCCCAGTCTAAAGATTGTATCCTAATTCTGTGTTTCTGTATTTACATGCATGGCCTCACTGGGAATTCTGCAAGAAACTGGATAGCAGGTGTTGGCACTCAAACATTCATCTCCTGTTAAGGAGAATTTACATCTGCATGCTCTGTCTCATTAACAGATAGCACTGTACGTCTGTTACTTTTAGTAAAAGTTAGTGAAATATCTGTTTACTCTTCTTGGCAGTTGTGTTCTGAATTTGATTTTACTCAGCAAGAGATTTGCACTGTGTATTTGTATTACAAAATTCGTGTATTTGTTCCCCTTGGTTTCTCTCTCAGGCATATCTGCTATTCATGACATTCATCAGTTACAGAAAGCAGCACCAAAAGAAGATGTATAAAAGCTCAAGTCACCCGTCCCATTGTTTTAGAAGCTGACACCCAAGAAAATGTTTATTTCTTACCTTTGTACGTATTTGTATGTACAAAGGTAAGAAATATTTTTTTTAAATTAATAACAATTTTCAGTCTCATTTCTCTTATTTGAGCAGCTAGTGAAATACTTATTTGCAGTATAAAAATATTAAATGTATAGAATAAGCTTTGTTTATGTGCATTATTCCCACAAATATATGATGCCTTCATCTTATTCTCTCAAGGGCTGAGTTTTCCATCATCTATATTTTATTAGTGTTGTTATTTAACCCATTTCAGAGGGTAAAGAGGGGGATGGGAAGGTGTCCTTGTAGCCATCAAGATGCTTTCTTCTCTCATGAAACGTTTACTGCTAGCATTTTGTAATTTGAAATAGCAGTCAACATACAGTTAATGGCATTTAAAGGTATAATGAGCAATTTTTATATGTAGGATAGGAAGGACAAATTAAGAGGCTGGATTTAAAGATTGTATCAACAAAATCTGGTATTTGGAATTTATCAAAGGCAGAGAATATTAAATCCTAGCAAGCCATGCCTGTTCAGCCCTAAGGTTCTGTCACCTTGTCACTGATGTGAGTTTCTTGGCATTGCAGATACTTTGTGTGTGAAATAAGGTGGGGGTAGGTTCTGAAGAAAATTATTGTGGTTTTTTTTGTCAGCTCTTCAAGTGAGCGAGGCACCCTTATCTAGACCTGCTGTCATCTTTTCCTATTACTGTAAATACAACCTTTCATATAGTTCATGATGCATAAGTGAGGCAAAACCGTGTAAACCAGTAACAAAGGGCTTTGTGTTTGAGAGGTGCTCAGAAAAATACACTAATACAAGAGTCTACACAACATTTAGTATAATTTTTTATTTCACTGTGTATGTTAAATGATTAGTTTCTAAAACTACTACTAGTAGTTTGTTCATCAGTAGAGAATTTCTATAAAAACATACATAATCTGGCTTCAGAAACCATTTATTAGGCTGTTCCTTGTCTCAATTGTTTGATAGCATTAAAATAAATGAATAATATTTAATGCATAACATTTTTATTATTCTGAGAGAAAGACTTGTACCCTTCTGAATTCAGAGGTGAATAGATTTGGTTTAGGTTTTTTAGTTGCTCAATTTTGCAGTAGGTGCAGTTTTTTCAATATTAACATAATTTAATCTTTACTGTAAGGCATGATCAGTAATGCAGTATCAAATGGTGACTGTCAGCTTCTTAAATTTTTCATATTAGTATTCAACTTGACAGCTAATTTGCAAGCCCCCTCCCCCCATCACATGTGATACTATAACTTTTGGTATGGATGAATCCTCTGATTCCAGCTGGAAATGCAAATTTAACGCAGTATGATCAGGATTCTTTTATATGAGCAACCATATTTAGTATATTAGAGGCCAAAGATATGCATGACTTGTCATTTAATGCAAACAGGAGAAATAGAGAAAAAAGCAAAAGACAATCTCATGGTTTCCACTGGAAATTTCTGTAAGTATGACCAATCAGGTAGGCAGGGAAATCTGACTTTGTAGGTCCCCACCTAATAGGGCTGCCTCTTTGTAAGCACATACCACACAAGAAGGCTTTGGATGCTTTTACTATATAAAGATATGTTCACATCAAGGAGTTTGACTGACAGTTTTGTAAACTGAAGTATTGTGTATTCTTAGAAAAGAGACAACATCTTGTATCTAGATATGGAAAAAGTATTTGGAGCGGACATTTTTGGAATGAATTAAAGAAAAGGAATATTCTATAAAAAGTACGACAAAGCAGAAAGCATAAAAATACCCCTGAACTAAATGCATTGCAAAACTGCAGAGTTAAAGCCACTTTTCCAGTTCTTATAGTAGCCAAAAAATTGTTTAGGCTGATTTAAATATAAGCTAACTGAACTCAGTTAACTGTGCAAGCAGAAAATGTATGCTTTCTAGTATGCAAAATCAATGCTGAAAATCTGTTTCATGTGAGGGGTTTTTTTGTTCTCCGAGACCTAAATCTTGCAGATTTCTACAGTGCATGGTTAGTTGTAGCTTGGGAATAAACACATCCTTATGCAGAAAAGCATGGTTTAAGATCTCAAAGAAGACTATGGATTCTATGAGCATATATTAAAGACTGAATCAGAGCTCTAATTTTTTAAATGGGAAAGCTAGGAGTGGAATCCTGCTACAAGCCTGGTATTAGCCGTAATTACAGCTTCAGATATTCTAATCAGAAAGCTTAATTTCTCCACAATATGCACAGATTTGTGTCTATGAAATACAGCATAGCAATGTCTGTTACAGGGAATACATCAACACTGTTGTCAGTAGGAAAAAAATTCTCTGATGGCAGCAGTTTTCCTTTCCCTTGATTTCCATAATTTCTCAGCTTGCAGATTGTCTCATGTCAGAAAAATCTTGTATCATATGGAATAATGCTATTATTCAAGGCTAAAATTGATAAGTAGGCAGTTCTTGGGCTGATGATTTAACACATTGAGAGCAGAGCTCACCCTTGGCCTTCCTTTTCTGTGTGCAAATTCTACATATTGTGCCTGAACAGTTGGCATCTGCAGCGGGACCAAAACACCAAACAGAGGGTGTGCAATGCCCAAGACCTGTGTTGCTCTTGCTTCTCAGCTGATGCTTCCTCAGTGCTGTAGTGATGCTGTACAATGTTGTGGCACCATAATTTATCCTAGCAGCATGACACAGTATTAGTACAAAGCCTTGAAGCTAGTGTCCTTGTTTGAGAACCTGTGAAAATCTAAAGTTATTTTTGGACCTTTGCATCCTTCAGATGTGGTTTATGAGATGTGTAACAGCCTCATCTGTCTTAAGACAGCATAAGAAACTTGCTTCAGGCTTTTCTGTCATCCAGCTCTCAAAGTACCCTCTTTATGTACCTATCCTATTCGGGAAGGTTGGATTTTCAGCAATGACTGAAGACAGAGCACTAAGATCAGCTGAGACTTCCATGCCTTTGGCAGGATCTGAGCTGCCTGAGCCATGCAGGCTGGAGGAAAGGCAGGAGCAGTGTGTTGCTGCCTTTCCCTCCAGCTCACCTGTCTTTGGCCAGCGTGTCAGAAAACATTGCACTGCTGGGTCAGTACTCATGTAGGGAAAATGTCTGATGAAGCCGTTGTATGCCATGGAACAGAAAGGTCTGGAAATTTCTACAATAGTTGTAAATTATTCCATTATTTGAGGCAAGGTCAGGTATCACTGCATAGTTTCTGTAGGACTTGGAATTTAATACCTTTTCTGTGATTCAGTATTTACTCTGGGAAGGAAAGCAAGTTATAAAATATGACTACATACATTGTCATGGCTACTAATCTTGCTTCTGGTACCTTGTGGCCTTCCCCTATATTGATTTAGTTTCTTCTTTCATGAGAAAGTAAAATTTCAAAATATGCTTCCATGCTTTTTATTTTAAATGAACTTTTAATATTATGTAGGACTCATACTTTCTACTTTCTGATACACCCTTCTCATGTATGAACTGAACATCTCCTTTTAGTGAAAGCAGGATGAAAAGTTTTTAATGAATGGGTTTAATGAATCTCATGAAACAATTGTTTATATACAAAAAGCTATTTTCACATATATGGGCTGGGGATGTTTCTAAATAGGACCCACAGTCCTAATTAGACACGCATGGTGTTAGTAGGCATTTTCCCTGCTGAAAATTTCCATTAAAAAGATAATTGCATGGCACAAGGTCTTTCTAAAAACCTTGCTTAAATTTTTCCCTGTTTTTAATTGGGTTCTGATATCTAGACCTAAATAGACTGAAAATAGAAAAAGGATTTACTTTTGTAGGTAGTAGAATTAATCACACCAGCAGTGACTTTGGAATTGTGAAAGATTTGAAGCAGGTTGTTTTGGTTATAGTTTTATGATCTGATGATCCTGGTAGAATTGAGTATTTGGTGTATACACAGATAAATTGTTTCATATTTTGCATGCATTATGACAGATTACATCTGGTTGGTTAATAATAGAGTACCTAGGTGTGTGCTACCACCACCAGGAGGGTCCAAATGTTGTGTGGGTTTTTTTTAAGATGAGATTTCTAGGAGTTTTTATTCGCCATTGTCACCCTATTGGATTCAACTGTGTGAAAAGCTGATGAAGGCAGAGAACACCAGGCCACTCTGGTATGCCCCTTAACAGGAAATGATCCAAAATGGTTTGTGTGTTAGGTGGGAGTAATATGCTTTCTTTAAAAATAAAAACCAAAAAAATGTGTAAAAAACCCAGCACAGACTAACCATAGGTTACTGTGAAAAATGCTGTTGAATTAATCAAAAAGTTGTTTTCACTGGCAACATCAGTGTGAGTTACTAAAACTGGATAAATAGGTAAAGAGGCATTTGCACATTTTCAGTCAGAATTGGAGAGCAACCAACAGAGTGATTACATTTACCATGAAATTTAGATGGAACCTAAAAGAAGTATGGTGAATTTCAGTTAAATCAGAGGGGGTCAGCGTAGGGGCTATAGCTACATTGAAATAATGTGTTACTCTTGGTCAGCATGAAGAAGAAAGAGATGTTAGTCTGAGCTGTAACCTAGTTATGAAGGGAATGAGAGAAAGACAGTGTGCACAGATTAAATTGTTTGGTTACAAACCTAACTTATTGTGGGATGATACTTGCAACACAAAATAATACCATGAAGAAGAAAGAAGTTTTAAAGAGAGGTGTTAAATATGTTCAAGCTCTTTACACTTTCTTCTTAGTTTGTAGCATGCTTACTGAAATAATTTTTAATGGGCACCTCCAGATTGAGGAATGACAATGGATCTAAAAGTATGTTCAGCAGAATTGTAGGATGGAAACTAAATCTGCTTCTCAAGGCCTTAGCAAGGGCTGGAAGAGAAAAACAAAATACATGTCTTGTTTGTGATTTGTAGAGGTTCTCAGTCAAATGGTTATTGCAGGTTGGACCTAGCAAAGACACATGATTCTCACATGTCTGGCCAGTACAAGAATGGCAAGTTACAGACCTAGTATTGCACTCCTTGGGCTGGGTTTGGGGGATTGCAAGGACAATGTCTGGACCTGAGAAGTCCTTTCACAGAGAATAGCTGACAGCTGATGATTCCTGCCACATGCACATTCTTGCACAAAGGTCAGGGTGCTCATGTCAAGCTTGAGTTTGTGCTTATTGGGAAATAAGACAGCCCAAGAACAGAATAGAACTTTTGAGAATTACTGGTAGTTGTCTGTGCCATGTTTGCAGTTTCACAAAGGTTTATTCTGAAATGTTATAAATGCACAGGGACTACTATTTCAAGATCTGTAATGAGCTAAAGAGTCATATAACCACACAGTGGGATGTTCTAAAGGTGCCTGTCCTTCTAGCTGCCCTTCATGTCAATTTTCATGAGCTTTAGAAAATCCTAGGAGGGTATCTATATAACCTTTACACCACAAGAAACAAATTTATGTACCTATGTATAATTTTTACTTCTTGGAATGCAGGTCCTTGCAATTGTTGGCTCTTTCACTTTTTACATAGCAAAATATAGGTGTAAAAATAAAGATATCAGGAAGATTCAGGATGGCCTTTGGATGCTAGTTTTTCTCTCAGAAAAGCAACAGTCACAACAGAAGAACACAAATGTAAAGACTGAACACACAGCAGCAAATAAGTCCCATAAAAACTCCAAATTAGGTCAAACATTGAAGCAAAAACTGATCCCAGCTGCGGGTGAGTTAAAGCATTGAACTATTCTACTGAGGGAAAATAAAAATAGGTAAGCTACCTATTTTTGTCTTTGATGCTTTCAAATGTATGCAATAACCTCTGATGTTTTGGGTTGTCCTACAGTGTTTTTTTGGAATGTTGTTGTAACAGGTTGGGGAAATATTATGCACACACATCTGCCGTAAAAAGAAGGCTTTTTCAAAAGAGAGACAAAACTTGCTTCATAATTAATAACTGCTTTAGATGAGTTTATGGGAATGAAAATAACCTCTTCAGGTCTGTGCTTTAGCCATATTTTGCCTTGATTCAATCCTTGTATCCATTTTCTAGCTTGTCTCATCCAAGCTAGAAAATGGATACAAGGATTGAATCCTGCTACCAGTTTGTGGTTAGGTGGTGGGGTTTTTTCACAAGTTATTTTAAGAAAGTGATAAAATAGTCACTACAAATTATCAACCAAACTTCTTTCATCACAAATGAAATGTAGTGAATATGTATAGTGAAAGGGTAACTTAGATAGTTGTCATATCTTTGGCCATTTGCCTCTCTATGTTACTTCTGGCACTGTGAGTTGTTTACATTATGGGATAGATTTGGCAGGTAATAAATCAGCTACAGCTGTTGAACATGAGTCTCAAAAAGCTATTTGCCAGTGTGTTAGCATGGCCAACACATTTATGTCTCTTTACGAGGTAAAATGAGAATCTTTTTGAATTTACTCTGAATAATGGATACATTATGTGTATACATCTGTATAACCCTTCTGCTAAAAAAGCTAAAATATGAAATTCCCATAATGCTTAGACTGGTCGAGGTGGCAGAGGCGAGAAATAATTTATCAGAAAGTTAGCCTAATTACAGATCTTGAGTCTTTTGTGTAATGATTTTTCATGGTCACCTCTTTAGGAACTTTTGTTGGCTAATGCAAAAAACGCTCTAAAAAAATCACCATTTTACCTACAGTAAGCTTGAGCTTGTGCCAAAAATGAGCTTGTGCATAATAAAGTTGTGTCAACACACTATAAACAGAACCCAGTTTATTGTAGATTAGGCATGTACATTTCTTATTCTAAAGCTGAGCTACAGAAAATGCAATTCTCCCTTACCTCTGCAATGTTCACTCACTCTACTGATGACACACAGTGTGCAGTTGTTCAGAATGCACTCTAGAGAATGGCTATATCCATTCTTCTTCCCAGGCTTGTTTATTTCTTGGTGAGATCATCAAGGTTATTTTATGTCATTTCCTCCTGTACTGCCATCTGTTAGGTTTTTTAGTTGCTTTATTTTTTTCTGTGTTTTGTTTTGGTTTAGTTTTTTAATACAAGGCAAAAGAGCCCCTTTTCACCACTGCATTTTTTTCTTGATATGCAAAGTAACAGCATTCAAACTCACAACTCTGGAACTGCCTGAGTTTAGACAGGCTGTCCACTGCTATTTCCAAAGCACAAAAATGGAATGAGTGGAAGAGTTAAAATGGGGCTGCAGAGCCAACCTGTAACTATCCCTGACATACCTGTGATACTCTTGCTAGTGTAGCTCCAGTGCAGGTGGCTGTCATTGCTCTAAAGGGATGCAATCCACTTCTGTTCCTCTGAGGAGGTTCACAGGTTCTGTTTTGCAGAGCTGCTCCTTGGACTGTAAGTGCTTCCCAGAGTTATTTCATCCCTGGTGCAGGACTGGTGAATTTCATGAGTTTCCTATCAGTCTCTTCCTCCAGCATTTGAGGGATCTCTCCATTGTAACAGAAACTTCCCAAGGCTGGTCATCTCCGTGAACATGAATTTACTTGGTACTAATGGCCCATAAAAGAACAGTTGCACTCTTTCAATAAATGTTTACTTTTTTAATAAGGAGCCAGATAAGTCTGGTAACCTATCTCTTTGTGCCAAATGTACATGAAATTCCAAAAAGTTCAATACAAAAATTCCTGGCAGGCATTTTTTCTTGCTCCTTCACAGAATGTTTTGTTTCATTTATTTAACAAAATGATACTGCCAGAGTTCATATTGATTCTTTGTTCTCACATTGAGAAATGAGTCCAGGTACCCTGAGGTACAGTCCAGTACCTAAAACCATATGGTTAATTTACTCTGAGATCATTTACAGATTATTTGTTTAAAGGAAGCCTTAGCAGTCTAAGTTAATATAGCAGAAAGTTCATTAGCATGTGCTCCACAGTGTCCATTGTGGCTACTAGGAGTTAGTTAATGTCTCAAAATTGCCACTTTTTGCTCCTGGGAAGAATTCTCCAGGCTCCTCTCAAATGCCTTTTAAAAAGACTTGTCAAAAGCAGTGCAGAGAAAATTACTCTTACAAAACCATTGCCTGCTTTCTCTGTTATTAAACTCTCCCCCTGTCTGCCTGCCTGGAAGCAGCTACAGGAGCTCCAAAGATGAGACAAACACACAGTGGAGTAGCACTGCTGTGACAGCTCTGACCTCTGAGTGACTTGCTAACTCTACATCCAGTGGAAGCTCAAAACAATTACAGCCTGTCCAGCTACACCCACATTTGTTTCCTGCAGTCATACTTCAAGGAAGTCTGTGTGGGACAGGGGTGTGTAAAATGTCCTACAGCAGCTGAACAGTAGCAACTGAAAACAGCACAACTTATTGGTGTTAATGCCCATCATCTTCATGTGTGGTCCGTATGTGCTAAACTGTGAACTAAAATAGTTGCTAAACATAATTAGCTGAGATGTGTTGGAGTGTGGCAGTTCACTGTAATTTAGGTTTATATTCACTTAGCCTAGCATTCTTGGAGAAAAAGTGAATAGTTTGATAACCTTCTGGATGCGATGAATTACAAACTAAATTCCTGTGCTGAATAATTTCTTATGAGACAAATTTCAGCAGTATGATTTTAGTAAAGGCAGGACTGCTTTTCTGTGAATCTCAACATCTCTAATATCTAGGTTGGTAGATAGTGTGTGGCTTTTGACAGCCACTTTCTTGAATAACATAACAGCTCATGTACAGTACAAAAATTCTCAGATGAAAACCTGAGGTTAGTGAACAGGAGAGCTCTTCATCCTGCCATGTCTTGGAAACAAGGCTCGGGAAAAAAAGTGCTTTTTACTTGTGTATGAGGTGATATTTATGTAACAGGCTACAACATTGATCTTGGTTATGTCTATAAAATAATGTTTGTACTGGTGATGTCCTCAAGACCTGGTTCAAATATCCTGCTAATGGTTAACCATTAAAAGGAAAGAATTTATATTTTAAACATTAAGAGGAAGTTCTTAATATAAGCTGCTATGGTCAGATTTTCAAAGCACAGAAGTTGATGGAGTATAGCAGTGCAGGAATCTTGCTCATTTGCTGCAAGTACCTATTTCTACAAAAGTGTTCACTGTGTGTGCTCTTTTAGAAAATAAATCTTTTGTTGTGTAATTATATAGTTCATGGGGGAAAAGGAGTGACAAAACAAAAGTTTTGTTCCTTTGAGAGAGCACAAACAAAAATGTTTTGCCCCTGAATCAGGCTGTCTTAATGCTGTGAAGTCAGGAAGCCATTAGATGTCCTTGGTAGTATGAAAATAGGACTTATGTAATGGAAAAAGATAAAACCAGCATAAGAAATTTTCATTGATTTGATAATCATTAATGTGTACAATGAATTTTATGCTTATAAACTATACTAAAAACTGAAGTGATGCATAGGGGAGAAAATGTGACAGAATTGCTTCTTGATAAATGTTGATAGTTACACCATTTTTGACAAAGATCATTTGAATTTCATAATAAGGTGATACTTTGGAGACTCTTGCATAGAAGTTATTATATAACTTGTATTAAAACACTGAACTCAAATTGTGTATGAGAATTTAAGATAAATGCTGGTTCCTTGTAGGTGTATCTATCACAAAACAAAAATTGTGAATTATCTGAAATTAAAAAGCCCAAAAATTACTTTAGAGCCACTGAACAGATCTGCTTTGTGGTGCTTCCTCAAGCAAGTCCTCATGTGGCAGCATTCCGAATATCATGTGTGCGTTCTGTATCTGCTTTCTAGAGGAAAAATGTAAAATTTTGTATTGTAGTAGTTGTTCTGTCCCCTTCTATTTGCTGTGTGGTAATACAACAATATGTTGTTTTCCATTAATGTTGACAGGCCACTACAAATTGTGATTTATTTAACGTTAAGTGTAGCAATACAGTGGTTACTTGTGGGTGACTTATTAATGTGTAGTAGTAGTTTGTATCTACACAGCCTCTAAATTAAAAACAACAAACCAAGAAAGCCTGTATTGTGTTTGATGTTGTAAGTGGTGAAAGAAATTCCATAATCTGTAATGTCTGTTTACATAAAACTTCCTTGTATGAAACAGGTTTTAGTAAATGTGAGGTAATTAAGGGGTTGGATCCTAAACTAGAGTAAAAGGGCACCATTGACCTCAGTTGAACTTCACTGGTTTATAACAGCTGAGGAAATAGCAGGAAGTTTTTGCATTCTTCGCTATTTCTAAGACTGGAAGGTAGAGAAAAGAACTGCCCAGAGGGCAAAAAGAAAAAAAATTATGGAGTGTTACAGAAAATGATACATTTTAGCTTGGAGTAGGACTCTCTTTTATTGCTAATATTATGCAAATAGGTATATATTAACTCTGGTGAGTCACTTTTTGCTTTCTGTTAATTTAAGTTGTGATTTGGTATCATTTAAATGAAGCTCATAACCCTACTCCTGCAAAACTTCAGAGGTCATCAAGTTTAAGCACAGTTTCCTTGCTTTTAGCAGAAAACTAGAGGAATTCATGCTTATACTAACTGCAGGGTTTCTTCTTGGGGTGATATAATATACAGCATCTAGTTCTGTATGCTTATGGAATTGAAGAGGCTGTATGTGGGCAGCTTTTGTACAAGTTCAGGTGTTTGGCAGACTTGTGCCTGTTACCCACTAGAAATGCGGTGCATAAGAGCAGCTATCTGCAGTCACTGAAATTGAGGTAGAGGATATGACTGAGGTGTGAATTCGTGTCTTTCTTAACTCAGGCCATAGCTTCATCTGCTTCACTGTTTCTAAAATCTCCTAAACTGAAGGAAATTATCCAGTCTAAAAATGCTGGGTAGAGTGGAAGGATACATTCTATTTGCCAGCCAGCACAAAGGCCGTGAGAGACAATGGGACATTCAATATAAAATAAGGAGTACCAAGGACACAAGGGAACAGTTAATCATTTTTGAACCTACAGTTCTGGTTCACTTAATATTCAGAAGCATTTGCTGTTTCAGAATTTCTGCACTTCATAAAAATTCAGTGGTTTTTGGATGGCATGGACTTAGTTACTAATTCACTGCTGATGCATTCACAGGGCCTTGTCTTCTACTCCAAGTTTTGTTTATGCTGATGTCACTCAGCTGAAGACAGTGCAGCACAGTCCTGCAGCTTGTATCTTTCTTTAGACATCCACAAAGCCCATAATCACATCTGCTGCCATGTCTAGTAATACAGTTTTTCACAGTTACTCTCCCAGTAAGGTAGTCTGCAATTCTCAAACAAAAGTTATATTCAAGAACCCTCTATTGCTAGACACTGATTGTACAGTATACTTCTTTACCACCATAATAACTTATTGAACAGTTGCAAAATGTTTGTTTCTCTTTACTTGGTACATATTCTACTGGCTTTAATAAGATAGGATAAGTGTTTTAAAGTACGAAGGCTTCACACCACATTAAGAATTCTATGCAGCAGTGTTGTTGTTTTACTAATGGATCAAAGTTGATGGTTGTTGTCAAAGCAAACTAAGAATGCATGGTTTACCCCCAGACAGCAGCCGAGCCCTACACAGCTGCTCCCTCACTGTCCCACCAGCAGGACAGGGGAGCGAATTGGAATGGTAAAAGATAGAAAGCTCATGGGTTGAGATGAAGGCAATTTAACAGAGAAGGCAAAAGCCACACCCTCAAGCAAAACAAAACAAGGAATGATTTCACTGCTTCCCATGGACAGGCAGGTGTTCAGCCATCTCCAGGAGAGCAGAGCCTCATCACACATAACAGTGACTTGGGAGGACAGAATCACAGAACCACTGAGTAACAGTGTTGATTTTCAAAATGCTCAATGTTTTTTGGTATTAGCATTGGCTTGCCATGTGATATAAAAGTTTCAAGCAAGAATGATTTATCCGTTGTACAATCTTTCATTGTAGTGGCTGTGTTGAAACCACCACTTTTGTGAAGTAGTGAGAACATGTGTTCTTTAGTAAGAAATAATAAAATAATTATGCTGAAAAACAGTGTGGCAGACACTTAGAAATAAAGTACATATAAGCAGACATCTCTTACCTAATCAAATAACAAGTTAGATTACTGTGCTATATCAAAAAATCAATGAAATTAATTCTAAACAATGTATCACAGGTAGGAGTAGTATAGAAGGTTTTTAAAGAGGAGGTATGAACATGATAACATGAGGCAGCCAGTTTCAAGGAGATATAAATTATTCTAAATTAGAGCAGAATTTATTTATTATAGCTATATAGCAGAAGGGAAGGAGAAAAATACAAACCTTATCTTCACTTAAATCTGGTGTTTGCCTTGTGGTTTCTTTTAAGGTAACTAATTCTGCATTAAAATATGCTTGAAGGTAAGGCAGGTTGCTGTGTCAGGAGTTGAGGTGAATCAGAGGGCAGAGCTAAAGAGCTGAGTGGAGTTGCATGGGAAACTGTTACTTTGCTTTACAGAAGATGTTTTGAAATTATAGAAAGTATTCCAGACTTTCTAAGCAAATCAAAACCTGAACATTAGTGTCAAATTTCTGTGAGAATCTTGGAAACTGGAAATAGCAGTTTAAGATAATTTTTTGATATATTTATTTTATGTTGCTCTTCAGAGCCAATTTACAGTGAACTAACTTATATCTAAATAAAAGCTTATTCTAGCCAAAAAAATGAAACATGTAATTTGAAAACAAGCTAATAAGTAAATAAAGTCAAAACAGGACTGCTTAACAATTTTGCAAGTTATGCACCATTTTCCATAATTGTTACTCCTTTCTACGAACATTTTTCTATGAAAAAGTACTTTCCTACAAAATGTTGTGTTTGCATGGTAATTTCAACCTCATCAAGTTTACAAGGGAGATACACATTGTGTTCATTACAATAATCCTGTAAAGTGCACATTCATCAGCAACAGAGGTGATGCTTAAGAATGGGGTTTTGAGTGAGAGGGAGGCTTCCAAGAGGTAAGACAGAATGGGATGAAATTACAGCCAAAATATCAGAAAGAAGAGAGATATTCACAGCCACACCTTTGAAGTGAAAGGACTTCGTTTAGGAACTTCTGAACCTATGCCATTGATAATACTTAGAGCAAGAGGAGAGGAGAAAAATTAGATCACCTTCAGAAATGAGGATAGGATGCCAGGAAAGTGAGACAGCATGGAGTTAGACACACAGGTGAAAACTGAGTATGAAAAGAATTACAGTACTGAAAAAAAGGAAGTAGAGAATTTCAGCAAGACTGTAGAATAGAAAGAAAAAACTAGATGTGCATTAGCAATAATATAGGTAATTTATTCTCTAAAAGCTGTTAGTTTCTCCAGAAGTATATAATTTTTAATTATTTGAAATAGAAATCAGATCACTAATGTGTCTGGTAAAAATTTTCCTTTCAAAGGCAAATTGATTCCTACATACATTCCTTTGTTCATGTATGAACTTTAAGAATTAGCTCATTTTTTGATTGGAAGTACTCTGATATGATTTCATTTAGATGGGAGAAAGAGCATCTTTCTACTTCAAATGTTGCTGATCTGCAGGGCAAGTGTTTACATCTGGGACCAATTTAAGGTGATGGCTTTGTGGGGACATTAAACTAGCTTTTTACATTTTTTAAATCATTCCTTTTTTTAGGCTTCTGGTTTCTTGTACGCTGTGTTTTGTAAGCAGCAGCAGTAACTGCTGTAAGGAATGAAAAAGGAATTGCATTTTCAGTTCATTAACTTTATTGATTTGACAGCTTTTCACAGATAGCCATTTCATGACTTCAGGAAATTTCAAGACTAGTTAGCATAACTCCTTTATTGGACGAGAAAAATGCATGTTCAAAAATGCAGTGTGAGTTTAAACCTTCTTCCTTTTCATTCAGAAAGTTCAGGTGAAATATCAATGATCTGAGTCACTCTAAGTTTCTTAAATCAGATTTAATGTTGGTCCTTTAAATGTTGAATCCTTTAAAAAAGGAGACATTTACTTCTCTACCCATCTGCCTTTCTTACTGTTTTGTGTGACTAATTATACATTTTTGGATCTGAATGATTGTGAAGTAACACATTCTAAATAATACTGCTATAAGACAGACTATTAAATATAAAAATCCTTACAAAGCAGGTATTGATGAATTCCACAGCTAGTATATTTTCAGGCCTATAGCCTAATGATTTTGTAAAGATTTAAAAATTTTACCCATCTCCTATGTAGGACCTCTCTCTGTAAGATAATTAAAATTTATCAAATTCCTCTGCAGATTCTTCTGTCTGCAGAAAAATCTGGAAATGGTAACTTTAAAAATGCTGTACTCTGTTGTGAGGATTGCTGGGCTGCTGCCCGGTAGCTTTTAAGTAACTTATGAGTGCTGAGAAACTTCCCAGAAAGCTGCTGAGAACACCGAGAACTAACAGAGCACCCTGACACTTCTTCCTGACAAAAATCTCGTGGGTTTTCATATGGCTAAGCCGAAAGGAGAAGGTGACAGGCTGCCATGACAGTATTAGAACATACACTGTTCCCATCACTGTTCAGTATGAGGTCTGAATCGTGTTTAAAATTTTAGATTTTCATACAGTGGTGAGTAAAAGCAATAGAAAGGTAAGGTTCTATTGCTTTAGGTTCTTTATCCATGTTTCTCTGTCTAGTTTGTTGATAGTAAGATTTGTTTACAGTTAAATTTCCATTTTTCAAGCTATTTTAAATAGCTCTTCAGAGGAAAAATTACTGTAAATTATTATGCCACTTAACAAGCAGTGTCATGTATTAGTTAAAACCATAAAATGCATTTACCTTAATGATATTGTCTTCTTCTGAACACTCCTAAAATCAGCATGCCTCCATGTTAACTTGTACACATTCATGTGAAATGCACGTGCTGGAGTTGAAACCTGTGTCTTTGTTATGTGCATGTGGGTTGGCATACAGTTGAAATCAGTTGTGCTCTACAAAGCAGGGGAATTTAATGAGCAAGTAACAGTGGCTTTCAAAATGACACACTGCTGCAGTGCACTGTATGGTAGGTGGCTGTAGTTATAAAACTATAATTAAGAGTGTGGGAACTGAGAACATCTGCTAAGGGAATGGTACTTACTGTTGCCAATTGAAAATAAATAAATACATAAAAATGTCTAGTGCTGTAAAACTGACATTAAGATACTGGGTACACCAGATTAAGCTGAGGGCATAATTTTAATAATTATATTAAATAAGCTGAGGGGTACTACATGAAGGAAGATATTCTGTCATGCTGCATTGTGTCATCTATCCCCCTTTTTGTTATTCATACCACAGCTGATGAGGTTGAACAGCTGGTATTACAGCAGGGCATGTAACTGATCTATGTGTTTTCCTGAAACAGATACCATCCCATGTGCAGGCACTCCATGAGTTAGTTGAGTGACACTTACCAAGCAGAACAATGAGCCCTAAATAGCACTTGTGGTGGCGTCAGAACTGGGGCTGCTGCAGGTACATTTGAAATAATCTGATAACCTCGATGTAACACACTGCATTTGGAACCAGTGCTAAACCCACTCAATCCTGCTGGCATCGGTGCTCCTGGGAGCCTACCCTTGGCAAAATGTCACTGGGTGGTCAGAAAGCAGAACAGGCTCTATGTGCTATCATATGTCATTGCAATAATGAAACAAACCTTGCCTTAAAACTAAAATATTCAATCATTTTGTTTAGAACTACACTATTAGCCTCTGCTAACTAGCTGCAGCAGACTATCTGTTTAACTATTATCATAATTTGCTCATTTAAGATTCTGTTTCAAGTTTCTTGTCAAAAGCTAGAGGTCATGATTCTACAATATAATGATTTTGCTTATATTAAAAATTCTGGTCACCTGTAGTTTAGCTAAATTTGGACTCGCTGGCTGGAATATAGTGAAAAACTTTACCAAAGCTTTAATAGGAATGTGACTTTTCCCTCGTTACAAAAATTCACAAAAAAATCAGTTTGCAGGTGCTCAGTAGAGATTTGGCAAAAGCAAAATCTGAAAACCTATTCCCATTGCACATGAATGGAAAATTAGAACTGAGTACTTGAATGCCACTAAGTGCCAGGGCTAGTATAGGGAATGAGTGGGACTATTCATGTAGTTGGTACTGCATGAATGCTAGAGCAATCTGAAAATGAGGTGCTGGTGTTTGCTATTCTTTCAGACCCACTATAGACCAATCTTTGTGGAGGAAAAGGCTGCCTGGCTTGAAGACCGAGGGAATAAGAGCAGTAGACTGTGACAAATTGCCTTTGGCAGGGGAAGGAGGAGTTTGGTTTGGAGAGTAGTGGCAACAAAACTGGGAATTAAGTGAGTTAAGAGAGATAAGACTGTCTAGGAAGGGATCTGGGGCTGAGAGTTTAGAAGGCAGACATTTGTGTAATGGCTCTAGAAAAGTGATTTGGGTGTCCCTGTGGTGCCAGATAATGAGACTTCAGTATTTCCCCTTCCTTTTAGAAAGAAGGAAAGAAACTCTAGAAGGTGATGGGCAAAGGAATTGCCTTAGCATTGTGAAGGCTGCGGTAGGAAATGCCTCTACTACTTCAGCTTGTTCCCTCTGTGTGGATGTAGTTATTGCAATAGTTTTGTAACCACTTTTTTCTGCAAATCTGTGTCCTCATCCAGAACACAAACTGGATCTCCTCATGGGATGTGGGAGTAGGTTTGGGTAAGGAATGGAGTCAGTAGTAGACTATTTAGGGTGCTTCTTCCATTTGCTGGCGCAGTTTGCTTTGGTAGTAGGGAACAAAGAGAGTGAAGATTCATCCTGATTTGCGCTCTTCCCTCTTCATTCCTGTGGCAGTGGGTCTTGTACATTACTGTGGAAGAGTGCAGAATGCTCTGACCTGTGGTGGCTGGCAGGCAGATTCCAGTGCACTGCACAGCCACACGTGGCAGTGCTGTACAGGCACCCAGTCACCTCTCGGGTCATCCCTAACCTTGTCCCATGCTTGCTGCAAGCGTAGCACAAACCTCTGATGTTTTCTTTCAGCATTTCTGTGACGACTGAACCTCTTTTGTGTGCCGTCTCACAATTGCTCCAATACCATTCTGCTTAATCTTTGTGAGTTTTAGCTTTAGACAGTTTCTGATTTGCTCTAGAATCAGTAAAGGATGTGCCAATTGGCAGAAATCTTAAATGTGCAGGTGAAGAATAAGGTATTGAGAGGGAGAGAGAGGGATAAGCATACAATCTGAAAATTACCAAATGTCTAGAACTTCTGAAATTTAGCTAGCAGGTACAGGTAGTTAACAGGTAGTTAGTATTAATGCTCCTTATTTACATGAGTTCTTTATGCTGCCAACCATATTGATTGGTAGTTCTTTCTTTGGCTATTTATATAGGAAGAATTGTAGCCTTTTTGTTGCTATTCTATATAGCATTGAGGCATATTGGATTTAATGAGGTCTGAAATCAGCTGACAGTACAGTGCACATACTTGTGTTGTAAACAGTAGTAGTGGCATTATTTTGATGTCTATTACCTTGAGAAGTAAAGCTCTATGAAATGAAAACTGATGATTGTGCCCCATGAGAAAAGGCAAAATACAGTATCAGGAAAACATTCAAATTCAAGTTTGCAAGGCTGATTATTCTGGTTTTCATGTGTTGTACATAAGGAGTTTTCCTTTGTTTTGAGAGCATATAGTATTGCTGCTGTTAAATATCTTCTTTCCTGTAAACAGTTAAGTCTCTAATGGGACTACAGCTATGCCAAGCAATGCTATGATTCTTGAGAAATGTCAAAATGTGCTAGGAGTTAATGAGATACACTGCATGGTATAAGGCAGGTGTTATAGCAGGGATAGAAGATAGAAGTTTATATCATTTGACTTGTTGTCACTGAGTCATTTAGGTATTGAGACATTATGATGTAAGTCAGCATTATGATGAAGATTGAAAGGCCAGAAGTATTTCTTGTGCAGCAGAGCTGAAGAAACCATATGTCTGTTCAGACCAACAGTGAATAAATCTACTCTAGGTTTTGCTTCACAACTCCATAATCTAAATTCAAATCTTATGATCTTTTCCCCATTTTATTGTTAGTTCTTGTCATTTTGGGTTCACAGAGTAGATCTGCAGATGTACCAACAAACCTAAATTGGAAGATGTTGCTCAGTGAAGGAGCCTCACATGCTTCCTATGCCAGGAGGTCACTGAAGTAGGCGTGTCAGTAGTATTCTGGTCTGCAGCATCAGAGTAGAGCTGATCTGAAGTCAAGCCCCAGTGTGGAGGTCAGGCTTTGACACCCTTTTGCTGGAGAAAGTTACTTCTACTTGCAAATGCTGAAACACCATTTGGAACTGAATCACATCAAGGCAGTTCAGTGAGTTCCAACTGCATTAGTCATCAATCCATGCAGAGCTTGGAATGAATGTAATGGAAAAAGCTTGGGTTCAACTCTTCACCTTTTTAGACAGCAGAAATATTTTGGTTGTTTTTGTTGTCTTCCTCCTGCCTAACAAGGCAAATTAAACTGGATGTGGTGTGGGAGAGTTTTGTGGCTGGGTTTATAAGGTCCATGCATTTATCCATATACCTCTCCTAAGTCTTCTTTCCTGTATGAATACATTTTTATCTAACAATGCTAGAGTATATTGCCCACTCGGCTCTGGTAAGGTCTGTATTCTCTATGAGAATTCCTCATGGAACTTGTAAGCCTTCAACGTTTCCAAGACCTCTGCGTCTTTGTCACACTTAGCCAAAATTGGTCACAGGTTTTAAGTACTCAATAGGGGTACTAAATAGGGGTACCAATAGGGGTACTAAAAGTTTTCCATACAATCCCTTCAAATTAATACCTGAGAAAATAATAAGGATTAAAGTCTTTCACTTGGTATCTTCTTAGTTAGTCTTTTAAGTTATAGTTATTCTTTCTGGTTTTATGCCTGTGTTACAAAAAGAGTAAAGCAAAATGCTGCTCCTTTAGCACACTTAAAAGTATATATTAAGGACCTCACCAATTGGTCCAGCTCTGTTATTTATATGTGACATTACCCAGTAGTTCAGGGAAGCATATTTTATATTTAAGACAGAACCGACATAGGCAAAAATTTCATGAATTAACACTATTCCCACTGGTTCTATAGGGAGTGATGTTGACTTATGGGGGGAAGAAAGCCCTATTTGACAGAGTTCTAATTTAGGTGGAGATTTATGCGTGTTTAGTCTGAAATTGTTACATATTACATGCCTGATAGAAAAAAACAAGAATACATTGTTTGTCATACTGTATAGAAACAAAAAATTAGACAATACGTGAAGTAGTCAAGCAACCAGTAATTTGCAAAGTTCTGGAAATGCAACTAAAACTGTCATATGTTCCTGATAACTTTGGTAGTTACTGCAATCTGAAGAATCCAGATTTAACCCTTCAATGATGAATTTTTAACAGGAACATTGTTCTAATGATACTTGTCTTGAGGAAGATTAAGAAATAGCTGGATATTCTGGGACTATTTGGATCTCCTTGGAAATGAAACTTGAAAGTAAAATTTTAAAGAATGTCTAAAATTTCACAGGTGAATTCTGAGTACCATTGTTTAAAAATTGTATTTCCTAAAAGACAAATATGTCATCATGACAAAATGAAGACTTTCAGAAGTACTAAGAACATGCAGAATGCCTTTAAGGCACTCTGTCTTACAGTGGAGTTTTTGTAATTATATCTCTGCACACCAATCCACTGCATATTTACTTCAGTGACATGCTCCCATACAGTAATCTTAAATATTTTCCAGCCTATGAAATGAGTCCATTTGAACAAATACAGTTCCTGTAACACAACAGCAAAAGTGGAAGACAAAAGCAGGGAGCAAAAATAAGTACCACTAAAGGCTAGAAACTTAAAATTTGGTAGTATTAAAAACAGTAGTAGGTGCCTGGATAAAAGGGTAGGAAATGTGAATTGGAGTCAGCAAGTTAATGGAACTTTTCTTTTAACCTTTATTCAGTTAATGGAACTTTTCTCCTTTTATATTTATATTGAAGTAGTAAAAACAGTGAAAAAAAATCACAAACACCACAAGCATGACTGGAATTATTAATAAAATTTTCTCTAGTGGTAGAGGAGGAGATGCAGAATATAAGAGCAGCAGTTTGTCCTCCTCGTTCCTTTTGCAGCTGTAAAAATAACCAGTAAAATGTACTGAATGTTGTCAGCTTGAATAACTTTCTTGGTATCCTCTTATACTTGCAGTATCATTTTAGGAAAATGTTCTGCTACTGAAGTATCTTAGAAGTATTTTGACAGGACAGCAAGTACCTATTTAGAATCAAGTGCAGAAATTTAGTTTGTTTTTCACTACATACCAAGTCAAAATAAGTATCTAGTAAAAATCATGCTACAAACAGGCAAAATTTTAAGCTTCATGTGTTTTCTCTAGAGAGACTTACATTGATACCAGTTTAAATGCAAATGTTTGAACTTTTTCTACTGATGCGCAAGAACAAAGATTGCTGTTAAAATCCTGCAGTTTAGAAACATGATCTTTTCTTTTCCTGTCAGACAATTAGTAAATTTCTGTGTTTCATGAAGAAATATGGGAAAGGGTGATACCAGTTTCTCTTAATCTTGCATTTATAGCATTCTCAGAGAAATTACATTAGGAAAAGTGTCTGGAAAGAAGTTCCTGTGTCATCAGATTTATTCCCCTGCATCCAGACGGTCACATTTTTTGCATACACTTGTCAAGTTCAGAGTCTTAAGTCTGACCACAGCACTCCTGCCAAGTGCTTCAGACCTTAATGAGTCTCATGAATAGAAATTACCTTGTGATTTTCAACTCACATTTAATGTACATGACATGGTTAATAGAACTTTTATTTCCTCTGCTTGCATCCAATCCCTTGATGTGCTTATAGAGAATGATCAGCCATAGACTCCTGTGGTGGATTTTTCTGTATCTGATACTCTGAACATTTGTACATGGGAACTAGAACCACTTGCAATTTTCCAACACAAACTCTTAGCAGTACAATGTTAGTATTGTATTTGCTGAGGAAATAGGCTCAAATGTCTGATCTGCTGTAAGTTAGATATCAGCCTAAGATAGATTGTTTGTAGTACTGTGGATGATCCAGGAAACAGAGCTTTTGTGTGTAGAGATTTCCCTGGTCACACACTTACTGCTGCTGAGTACAATGACTTATCTATTGTGTTCTAGTAGAAATTATGACCATGTACAAATTATTCACCATCCCAATTGTTTAATGACCTGATCGGTACATTTCCAGATAATGTGCATGAGTAATATATACAATGGCACTGCACTTAGGATGAGGATCTCTTCTTTTCTTTAAAAAAAAACCTTAAAATTACAGAAATTATGATGTCAATTGTCTGCCTATGTTTTTCTCTTTGATTATCTATCTGAAAACAGTTTAATTAGAACTAGAGTTCTAGCTTCTGAATATTCAGATCCTTGTCAGGTGAGGCAGTGTGGTCTGGGGCAAACAGTATTTATGCTTGTGTTTAACATAAAACATAGAAATAGTTCTGTGGGACTTTCATAAAGCATATACTAAAGCATATGCTTGGCATATGCCTTGCTGTGTTGGATCTTTACTGAGATCCCCTGCCATTTTGGGGACTTCTTGTTGCGTATTAATAAAACTGAAACATGAGGGAACCATTTTCATTATAAGCATCATCTACCTGTGCTCCATCAAACATTTTTTCATACAAACAGTATATTTGCATATAAGCTTTTTACCTGCTTTTAGGCTTAGGATAGACTTCTTCTAGCAAGGAAGTTTCAGGACAGTTGTTTCTTTGTGCAAGTGTTGTTGTCACAATCCAGACATTTGGGGTTTATCAAGTTTTCATTGCATTCTCGTTGCCGTAGTTTTCCTGCTAACAGAAAACATCTGAAAGAATTTCTTTTAAATAGGGAGAGAAATAAAATGGTCAGCCTCAATGTACTTTCAGAGCTAATGCTTCATACTTTTTTTTGGCCTCCATCACTGAATGTATGAGTTGACATATGAAGTGTATTGACTTGTTGCAGGAGAGCAGGAATGCTCTGCAGAGTCTTAATGATGTGTGTTAAAAGAATATACTGCCACATGCAAAATAGAATCCTGCCTGGTAAGAAATACATGTTTGTAGATCACCTGCAGTGTTTAAACTGACTGAATAAACAATCCTTGTAGTAAACTCACCACTGATTTGGTTTCTTAACTTCCCAGATATTTTCTTGAGTAAATTACTCTCTCAAACTCAAACTGTGAAACTGGCTAACAACATTAAAGAAAGTCTGACACTCCTTCTCACGCAAGTCAGGAAAGCTTCTGTCCTCTGCAAATACCTGGGAACTGCTGTCTACCTAAGAAAATGAAAATCTGTAATTTTCCAGCCAGACACACATATCTATCCTGCTGTTGATCCATCTGCACTCTGTGATCTAAATCAATTGCTCCTCTCACCAAAGGTCCTTGGAGTAGAATTCAATACAAGGGATGGTAACTATAAAGAGCACATACTAGAATTAGATTTAGAATTAATATAAACACTCTATCAGAAAATTACATTTTAAATCTACTTCTTTATAATATCTTTTGTGAAATGGCAAAGAATAAATAACAGGTAATTTAGAATCACAGAATTGATAAGGTTGAAAGGGACCACATTGGGTCACCTGGTCCAACCTTCCTGCTCAGGCAAGGTCATCTTGGAGCACAGTGCACAGAACTGTGTCTAAATGGTTCTTCTACCTTAATGTCTGTAGGTACATGAAGATCTGATAAAGAATGAAATTAAACCTCATACATCTTGATTCATGAATAAACTGAGGGTGGGGAAACCTTCCTTGACTTCTCACTAACCCTTTTTATAGCTCCATATGAATGTGGAACAGAAGGGGTGACAGAATGTTTTCCTTCAGCACCCCACACTTCAGAACTTACTGGGAACAGAAGTAATTACAAGTAGATATCAGGGTGATTTGGAGAAAATAGAGCAGATGTCAATGAGATTCCTACAAGTTTTTTCAGTAACCTCTTGCAATGCAAAGAATTTCTGAGCTGTTAATCATTGTAATATTATCAAGGATATGTATTTAGTGAAACTAAATGTAGAAATGATAACTGCATGCAACCCAACATACCCATTTTTATGCATAGCACAGTCATGCATTTCCCGCTGCATTAGCTCATCCAGAAGAAGGTAACTATAGAAGAATGCCATGAAGATTAATCCAGGATTTCCCTCTGCAAAAGTTAGGCCTGCTCCTGTGCTTAAATTTTTATGTTCTTTTACCTCAGCATCAGATCCAGGTGTGAGCTGAGTGACTTCCCTGGTCTGGGTGACTGTTTTTGAAAACTGCTGCATTGCAAAGGTGCTTGTGTTTGCATGATCCTTGCAGGCCTTTGTTCTGGCACAGCATTAGCTGTCTGAGAGCTGAGTACCTCAGCTGATCACTGGGTGTACATTTGCACACTAAAGTGTCTTGTGCTTCCAGTGGAACGTTCATCTCACCTTTGTCAGGAGCAAACCCGTTCCCAAAGAACAATTTTCAGGAGGAAACTAAGAAGGAGCAGAGGTACAAAACAAAACCAGCCCTTTGCTCCCTGTTCCTCCCCCCATCACTTCCTTCTGGAAGCAAGGATCTTAAAGACTGGTTGAAACAAGGTTGAATAAAATAATTTCTGGCATATGGCATTTAATTTCATTGCATTCATTTGGCTTCTACTCCAGTATCATTAAGTATTTGAATGGTGCTTTAGCTCCTTAGAAGCAGAGAATTCAAAATAATTTTAGTATTAAATACAAGGCCTGCCGTTTGCATGCATGAGATTTGGATTGCCTTATTTACATGCATATCTTTTAGGTATGCATGACTAAGTTGTTTTTCAGCAAAATTAGATTAATGTGGAAACATTAGTGATTTGTATGAAATCCCTCAGTGAGTGCAGCAGTGTAGCCTAAACTGTTGATAGAAGTTGTTAGGAATACAAAAACTGTAGTGCTGAAACTGAGTTTTGTCTGTTAAAACTTGAGTAAGAGTTAAGCATGCTTTGGGTAAATATATCGAAGCCACCTGCTAAAAATCATTTTGGCTCTGCAATGTTCCAAGAGTCCTGTACTTGGTGGGTCTTAAAATAAATATCATGTTGCATTTTGTATCTTATATGTGGTACGGTCAGCGATTCAGTTCCAAGCTAAGAGAAGGCTTGGAAATGATGTCTCCTGTAGCAGTCTGAAAATACAGTGGGAATTTGAGGCTGTAAGAACATTCTGTAGCAGTTAAAGAAATGCAAAAATCCAGTCAGAGACCCCATATATATATATAATATATAAATTGCCTCAATTTTTATAAGATCTTTAAAATTTTGCAGCAGTAGTTTGCTGATACCTGCAGCATAAAAATAATATTATAAAACTTCATTCACTGCCAGTTATTTTTTTCCATTGTTCTCAAGAAATTCAGCATACATCTTTTTTGTCACAAAACTGATTGAATAATAGCAGCAGAGATCTGATAGTTTCTGAAAAACAGTAATTTTTTTGAGCAGTGGAATGTCTGGCCTTGTTACGAATACAAGGGAATATGGCAATATATGTTACCTCAGAGGTACAGTTAATTCAGGGTTCCTGTTGAGTTGAACTGAAACTGGAATTCTGTTTTGATATTTCATTTACTTGTTTTAATTGGTACGTTTAGTCTCTCATCATAAAAATGATCCCTCATGCATACTTTTCAACTTACTCCAACATAACCAGGCAGTTTGTATTTTTAATTTATTTTTTGAAACTGCATTGCATTATGAAATCTGTTTTTCCTTTTATCTTGGACTTGATGTGGGAATAATGCAGTGGGAGAATGTTTTTATTTTTGTTTTTATTTTTGTATTTATTATTTATATTGTATTGTATGGTATTGTATTGTATTGTATTATATTTTTTTAGCCCTCAGTATTTTGGCCTCTAGTGTGTCTGCCCATTTGCTAAAGTAGATTATATTGGACAGTGTGTATGTAACAATACAGCTAAGACTGGCTAGTATGCAGGTGCCCCTTCATCCTGAGATAAAGCTGTGACATAAACTGGCAGTAGGTGGAAAATAGTGTCTGCTTTGTCCCATGACATCAGTAGGTTAAAGTTGGCTGTTAATATAGCATGTTACAAGCTTTCTGCAGTTGTAGTTTGGCTTGTTGTGCTTCACTATTTGTTTGTTTGTAAGTACTGTATAGGTTTTGGATATCTAAATAGATTCAACCTTTGTGTGCACTTTACATTATTTTGGTGCAAATTGTTATCTTTTAAAAGTGTGTTGTTGTATAGTGACCTGATCCGCTACCTAGTGATTCCATTAGGAGTTTTGATAAGGTTTCTTGTGAGTGCCAAGACACATGTCCTGATTCTGTGGATAGAAATATATTAAGCAACATGAAAAATGTCAGTGTTGTCTGGGGAGACATTAAATCACTGGATGAAAACAACCTTATAAAACATTGAAAAAGACTTGGTAACTTTGGCTGCGTAGAAAATATTTGGAGAGACTGACTCTTTACATCTTTTAGTTTGTGCAAAGGAGTGAATAAACCTTATAAGCAGCTTTTAAAAATATTTCCACGTTCCTGTATGGAAAATATTCTTAGTTTATAGTTTCAAGACCAGAAGTTAATCACTAGGGTTTTTTTGTTTTTTTTTTTATCCTAGAGCAAATATTTACATGAAAGCTACTAAACACTTAAAGATAGGGTGACTTATAATGGAAGTTACAGCTCATCTTTAACTTTGGAAGGACAAGCAACACCAGTTTAATTAAAGCAGTGTTAAAATAGGACTGCCATTTGTATCACAGTGATTCTCCACCCCTCCAAAAAGCCCGGCTGCCATTTTGTACCACACATTCTTCTCCTGTGCAAATTAATAGATCGTTTTATTTTCCGCAGGAAATCTGAAGACTTTTATAGCAAATCCTCCAGTGTCAATATGAACACAGGTATGCTGCATCTGTGAGATATTTTTTTATGTGTTGTTTTGTGAGCAGGGAAGATCCCAAGTTTACTAGAATTTTTTCATTAAAAATTGTACTTTAGTTGGTGCTGAATTCAAAATAAGCAAGATATTTTAATAGTATGCCTGCCTATGTGCATTTGTATCCCATATATAAAATCTACATACATGTTTTTCTATGTATGGACATATATGGATACACAAAATAAAAGTGCATGTTTAGCCTTCTGTGCTTAATTAATAGTATCAGTTTTGTGTGTGTGTGTGTATGTTTTATGTGAAAATACATAGTACGAGGATATAACAGGTATGAAAAAGTGTTATTAAAGCATCACATTTTCCTAAGAAAATGCACATGCTTTAAAAATCCTTTAGTTCCGTTCTGTACTGCCACTAAATTAAGGGGCATATGAACACTGCCCTGTATTGTAAGCTGCACTTGCATATCAGCTGAGGATAATCTTAAGGATATTTTGTACTTACAGTGCTTTGTATTTTCTCTCAAGTTGCTGTAACAGATGTATTGACCAAATTAAGTACTCTATAGTAAGTTATCTTCATGATCTATGACACTTACTAGTATTTGCTCCTGAACTTCTGAAGCCAATAAGACAGTGCTGCTCTTTGTGCTGGAAGATGGAATAGGCCTCTTGAAAGCAGATTGCTGAATTCCTGGCCTCAGTCAGGTGTAAATTTTCAGTTGCAGTCAGCTCTTTTAGTCTCCATAGGTGAACGGTCTGGTTTGCAGATTAACTGTGGTGCAAGGATAGACCTATCAATCCTTTCCAAACCAGTGGCTTTATCATTGACCACAGTGCTTCACCATCACATGATATGTGGGAGCTGAGGACCAGAACAGCCTTTGAAGTCTGAATTTCAGCAGAATACTCTAAATCAAAGGGATTAGCTTTTCTGTGGTATAGGTACCGTTATCTAGATCACTGTATTCATCTGGTTTCGTGGTTTCCTGTTGATTTCAGCAGGATCCATCTTTTAATACAACGTTAAAATGTATTGGGTCACTTGAAACCACTGCATTTGTAAATAGAATAAGCAGGAGAAATTAACTTTCTCATTTGAGGGCGTCCTTTGGTTCCCCAAAGTTTCGGTTGTTCTTAATTGTCTTTCAAGTGCTAACCAAGATGGAGTATTTTTCATTTATAAAAATACTTTTTGAAATTTGTCCCATCCTCTCTCATTTTTACTGAAAATGTCTTTCCTAAACATGTCAGTCTGCATAATTAAGGTAGTACTAAAATATGACTTGTTTCGTAGAACTGTAATTTCAGATGCAACTTTGCTAATCACCATACTATAATTACATTGTGCATTGCCATCATATGAGTCAAAATCATATGATAGAGGTAATGTTATAGCTTCTGCTTCAAAAAATGTGAATAAAGAATAAATTGCCAGTTTGTGCTACTGCAGCCCTGAAGTATGACTTTGTTCGATGTACAAAGATTTTTGATGTAAATTATGAATTCTCAAGAGAGAAGACATAAGATTTAAGTAATCTGTGGCTGAATGACTTCTCTTTGGGATTGGGAATCTTCTGATCACACAGGAGTCTTAAAAACAGACCTTAAAGACCTGAAACATGCCTGAAATCCTCACCAGTTACTTAAAGATACCATGATTTTAGGTTGAACTTTACTCTGGACTTGCTCAGTGAAAACATATTTTTCATCTTCTATATGCTTGATATTAATGTGCGTGTTATCAGCTGCACTGAAAGGAAGGTATTGACTGAAAATGTGGCATTTCTTATCAGTTCTATTGATGCAGATGGTTTTCTGACTGTAAAAAAATTAAAAACCTGTGAATAGGGTGTAAAAGTGGACATCTTGCACCCGTCCTTAATGAAGGATTACTTCATTAAGAAAGAGAGTGACTCAGGTGGAAGTTCTTCTGTGTCCAGCTATTTCCTTTCTTTCCTTTTTTTTCTTTTTTTCTTTTGTTTTTTCTTTTTGTTTCTACACTACACTGTCTTTTGAACATGAGTGCTACAGCTTTGGTTTAGGGTTGGTGGTCTTCTTTATTTCACTGCTTTATAACAGAAATTTGTGCATGGTGCAATTGAAAGTTATCAGATTGTTATCACTAGTTTGTTTTTAAAATGTGCATTTCATTAATGACTCCTGCAGATAAATGAGCTCTCTAGTTTGATGCCAGTAACTGGTAGAATGGCAAAGCCAATGTAAATGCAGCTTTAAAAATAAAAAGTAAATCTGCTGCTTAGACTGGGCTCCTCTAATCCAGTGTTCCTTGTGGCTGCAGAGTTGGCAGTCTGTATCAGCAAACCCTCCGGAAGATATTTTTGTCTACAGAGAATATGTTTTGAAGAGCTTTGGTTTGCAATACTCTACCATATATGGGAGGAATTTTTTGCCATTTGATGTTAATTCTGTACCACATGTTAGGAAGGAATATTCAGCAGCATAAGGCAATGAAACATTTTTGCAAAAGCAAAGAAACAGAGGTAAGATATAGAGGAGGTTTTTCAGAAGTACCAAGGGTACTTTGGCTCATGCTTCCTTTTGGAGTTCAAATGTTGTCACAATTTTAAAATAGTAGTCTCATAGAATGTGTGTGTGTTCTTAAACCCAGACTAAGCAATCATCAACAGAATAATATTTTAAGCTACATTTAGGGGATTTCTTCAATAAGTATTCAGGTATTTTACAGATTTATGAACATCATTAAGTTGGTTGCTTGATTAACAAATTCACAGAAAACATGAGCTGCCCCTGAAACTCACATCAGATTAAAACGTAGGATGAATGTCCTTACTGTTTGTTATACGTATGTGCATATAGCTTATGTTGGAGGAGAGGTAATTGCATTCAGGAATAATAAATGGATCGAAGTTAATAGTTAAAACAGATTCTTAGTGTCCATCTGTAAATATTTTGGCTGAATTTCACACAGATCATTCTTAATAAATGTGTTTAATTTTAAAGTTATTAAACAAGTTAGCTGTTTGCATTAGATGAAGCACATAAAGAACAGCCAAGAGTGAAAAGTATGCAGTTTTGGAAGACAGCAAATATTATCTGTTTGTTAAAATTATTAATGGAAGTCATTACATTGACTATTCTCTTACATTTTGTCTGGAAGACAAGAACAGAATTTCTTGGGTCCGTGCAGAGTTCCTGAACAGATGGTCAAGCCACTTTTAGATCACTGAAGTAAATTAGGTGGGCTTGAGTTCCAGGCATTTTAGAAAACTTTACTTTTTAGCAGCATGAAAGAACCAAATAATAGGTTTACTTGTCAGTGTAGAGTATGTGGTAAAAAACTCGTCAGCACATCCAAAAAGGTATTCAGAGAAAGAGTGGAAGGAGAGGAAGCCCAAGTAATAGCCTGCCCTGCCAAGATACTCCCAGAGCCATCATAGGAGCCATCAAAAGCGTGTCTATCTCCGTAAGCCTGAAGAGCACAGGGACACAAGGACAGGCAAGAACACAAATTAAGGAGACCCAAGGAACAAAGGGTGTCTCTTGTCCAGGGTGCTCCCAGGGCTGTCACAAGACAGCCAGGCATGGAATGAGTGGCAGACTCGATATTTGACCCCAGTTGCTAGAAGGATCCACTCTGTCCCCGTGTGCCATTCTCCCTGATGGACCTTCAGCCAGAGAGGGGAGGGTGGTGAGGCCATTGTGCCATGTTAGTGTGTGTTTGGAGCTGTGTCCAGCCATGTGTGGATGTGGTGTGTACATCTGTCTGCTGGGAACACATTTCCAGTCCCCCTTCTAGGTGGACCTGGGGACATAGAGAGGCAGCAGCCTTGTCTATCTGTCTGTCTTGGATGGTTGGACCCAGCACTATATATTTTCCTCAAAAGGTCAGAATGCAAATAAGGTGTAAGAAGCCTGGTCTAAAGACTTCTAAACTTGAATTTTACTATGCAGACAAAAGGAAAAATTATACAATTCACAAATACACTGAATAGAATAACAATCAGCAAACCTAATGTTTGGATGCCATTTTTCTTGTCTTTAATAAGCTTTAAGAGCTTATTAAAAATATCTTGCCCCTGGCTGCTCTCTCTCACCTCTTCACACAAGGTCATCATCCTTTCATCTTTGCCCCCTTGGTTTATGCCACTGCTTTCACTGACGTTCTGAAACAGTCTTTTTAAGAAACCCATCCCTTGTTCTTAAAGGAAATGGTGGTGTTTTGAATCATCTCCATCTGGCTTTGGGGCAGCACCCAACCAGTAGACTATCTGTCTAATACAGATTCAGCTCACTTAGGGTGATGCTATCTCTACTGGGAGCAGCCCTTGGGGCTGTGAATTTAGGGGAAAGGGTTAAATGGAGAAACAATTAAGAGAGGGAGAGAAAAAGAAGCTACAATTGGATTTTAGACAGCTGTTTTGATTGTGAGTTATTGCCTGACTTCATATTCTAGCACTGCCACAAACCTTAGCTGATTTGGGTCTCCTTTGCCTCAATGTTAAAGCAATTCCTAGTGAGACAGGACTCCTTCCTGAAGAATTTTTCAGGTCAAAGGAATTGTGAGTGTGTGTATACCTATTTGTGCATGTATTTTTTTATATATGCAAACATTTTGTATAGATGGTTTCATATAATCTCAGTTGTTATATTGCAGCTGTGCAATATTAATTGCTTATAGTTTGCAAGTGAAATGAGCAGAAGATCATTAATTCAGTCTCCCTTACAGTTTCTTAATACTCCGCAGTCCACTTAATGGGAGCCTGGCCTGAACACAGATGAGAGGATAAAATGCATCCTGCATCAATATGTGCTTAACCACACACATTCCTATTCTGTTAAAAATTTTGCACAACTCAGTATCATATAAATGTGAGGTTATGTTTTAACTGAATGCTAAGTAGATCTCATTATTTTGTACAGATACTGATAAGTAATGCAGTTACAGACTTGTGAATATATATAATTTACATATATAGTGGTAAATATTTTATGTAGTCAGTTAAAATCTGTTTTATTTCTCTTGTATGAAGCCAAAACACTTTGCTAGATTGTGGGTCCATGAAGTATAAAACTCTGACTCAGTTGACTTACATTAAAAACGAAATTAAAGCAGAATTTCCTGAAGTTAAAATAATTGCATGTTTGTAGTCAGTTTCTCCTTGTCTTCGCTTTCTCTATCATGAAATTCAGGAAGGTAGCTCTTGAAAAATTTCAGATAAATTACCATTTTGTTTGCATAAGAGCTGTGACAGTATAACAAATGCTTTTGCCTGTTAGCTTATATTAAATGTAGTATGATTTCAAAGTCTGCCAATATTCAGATTAGAACAGAACCTCAGTATCAACACATCAAATCTCATTGGAATTACTTCTGATGTACGTGGATGGTGGAGCAAAAGGAATACAAGAATGGAAAATGTAATTTGAATTACCATTTCCATTCCATATTTATGTAAGCAAACTAAAACACATGTGCAGATTTGATAGCCACTGCCTTTGTTTCACATGTACAGTGCCAATAATTAATGGCAGGTAATGTATTGCTTTCAACTACTGCTGGCAGAAATAATTGGGCCTTTTACCTTGAGCCTTGGAATTGGCAATGAGTCTTTGGTACCACGTACATCTAAGGCAGTGGCTCTGATGTTTGCCAGTGTTAGCAACTACTTAATGCATATCCTGCAGGGCTTGTGGCCAGGGGAATATTCAAAATATTGAAGTAGCAGGGGAGTACTGGAATGAGCAAAGAAATGCCAGGAGATCACTTCCCTTGCAGACCTGGGTTAAAAATGACCCTGTGGCACAAATTACTACTATTATAGCAAATACTTTCTGCACGTAGGTTGCAGGTCTTCATTAAGACCTTAATTTTATAAAACTCCCTGTCGCTGGTTACAGAAATAAAAAAGACATTTATTGTATTTGTAGTTCTTGACTTCATTGCAACACTAAATGAAATTTCAGTAGTATCAAATATTAAAATTAAAATAATTATTTTAATGAAGAGCAGAAAAATATTCTAGTTAAATATAATTGATAAGAATATTTATTAACTTTCTTTTACAGCTATGCAAGAGTTGCTATAAATCTAAGTTGTGGGAAAGCTGTCTTCCAATAATAAGACAGTATTAATAAAACATAATGGCAGCTCCAGTGAGAGAGGAGTAGAATAAAGAAAAGCGTTGGGCAAGATCCAGAAGGAAGGTTTTTTCTGTACTTCATTTTAAAATTATTTTAGATTTCTAGTCATTTCCTCAGAATGTTATTCAGTTCCAGATGTACATTTCTTTTATTTTTTTTTTAATTTAGATAAAAAAGAGGAAGAGGGACAGCCAGTTTCTTCCATCAAAATGAAAAAATATTTATGCCTTCACTGGTAATTTTGTTTCTTGAGCATAAAGGATCAAAAAGACTGAACAAAAGTACTTCGTCAGCTGATCAAACATGAGCTTAGTTTATGAATGGTGTCTTTCTAATGCATACAATGAAATTGTTTTACAGTGCAGATTATTGATTAATATTATTCTGGAATGCTTAAGCCTTCATCTTGATTACTTGTTTGCTTTTACTAATTAGCTGCAATTAAGCAGTCTTTCAGGTAACAGAGTGTATATATTTCCCTAGTGGATTAAGCATTAAATACAGCTTTCTTCACTTATTCTCTGTGAGGTTTATTGTTGTTTAAAGCCTGTGAAATTTATGTATTCTGCTAATCTGCCAAACCTGCAAATTCACACATTCCTGCAGCAGTTCCCTAACTGCATGCTTATTTTCATTTCTGTTTGGCCTATCTCACAGTGTGATATGTTGCATGTGCTTGCTCCCTTTGTCTGGGGCTGCTGTCTGTATTGTTTTGTGCTTCCAGATAGCGGTGGGTGTGCTCGCAAACGTGCTGCAATGTCTGTCACATTAACAGCTGTGAAGAGAGTTCAGAGTTCTCCAAACCTATTGGCCTCAGGTATAACCACTAACCACTGAGATACAACTTCTGAATGGCTTTTTTATAGTGTTATGCATTCCTGCCATATTACTTTGCAAGGAGGAGAAGGGTAGCCCTATTTTCTATTACACTGACAGATGTATCACTTCTACAATGCTTTTTAAAAAGTGGTCTTAATTTCTCTCTGCCTGTGTTTAGTAGCCATTCATGAAAAGAATCAGGAATACTTAGGAAAAAATGAATTCTATTTGTAAATTAATAAACTGGTAAATTAATTTTGCCCTTGATCTGTGTTTTGTGTCTCACATCCCCTGTATTTTTTTCAAGATAACAAAGCATGAAAAAGAGGTTTCTTTTTATTGAAACTTGATTTAAAAACTCTCCTCAAGGAATGGCTTCTGAGTGTTGTAAAATTGTTGTCAGAAGCTGGATTAACTTTAAAAAATCATTTATGAAGATTATTTACCTAAAAATATTCATAACAGTTAAAACATACTAAATATTTATTAGACAGGCAGAGCTGCTTCTTATCAATATTCCAGTATGTTTTTTGCAAAATAAATTTATTTCTTACAGAAATTAATATTGGATATTTCTTTTTCAGGGTCTGATTCTCAGTCTCCAGATTCAGGTAAATAAAACCCTTTATTATTTATGTATCAGTGTAATACCATGTGGGTGGATGAATTACAACAGTCTTCTGTTTATTTGATTTCATTACTCCATACTTCCTCATTTTTCAAGGAAAGCACCCCGCTGAAATTGTAATCTTAATTGGTAATGGTTAAGACCTCAAATTCAGGTCTCATTTGAAAGCAGTTATTTCCTGTAACACAGAATATGTTGTCAGTAAAATGAATTGTGTGGGGAAAAACAGACTGCTAATTTGCCACCTTTAGCTTCATCACTGTGGCACCATTCCGTGGTACTTGCTATTTCTTTTTTAGTGCCTTACTCAGGATTGCAAGTTCTGCCCACCTTCACTTAGCAGCCTGCTCATATAATGTGTTACATTTCCCAGCCTCTTACAGTATTTTGTCTTCAACATCTCCCTCTATATTTGGCCAATGCTTTGAGGGCATTCCAGGTCTGAGGATAAAGAAAAAAACATGGTTGGTTGGTTGGAAAATAGAGGTGTCATTCAGATTTGGCAATAAAGATACACTATTGGAACAGCTAATTGGGTACTGCGGTGAAATTCTGTGAAACTGCCATGACCAACTAACTTTACATGAGCTGAGATGTTTTTCAAAATCCAACACAGCCATGAAGTCCAAGAATGTAATCTGAAAGTGAAAAAACTTTTTATACAGGGCCTGATTTATACAGGGGCCAAAGCACCAGCATCTCCAAAGGTTAAAAGACTGTCAGGGTTAAAATCCATAGTCTGTACGAAGTTTGTGGGAAGATGTCTGATTGCCGAATACCGAGACTGTTGTCAATGCTTGAATTCTCTAAATTTTAAAATTTAATATTTTGCAGAGTGGCAGCTTTATCCATGTTCTTATAACTTCCATGACTAAACAGCATCATTGCCAGTTGTGTAGTTTGTTTTGTAGCTGGGTTGCTATGTTGAGAGCAGTGTAGATGTACTAATCACACCCAAAAAATGGTTTCATTCTTTTTCATTTACAAAAGCTTGGCGATCTTACAATAATGGCAGTAGAGAGGCACTGAATGGAGACGCTAGCAGTTCATCTCTTTCAGCAAAAGGTTTTAGGAGCGTGCGGCCAAACCTACAGGATAAAAAATCACCAACTCAGGTAAAACTGGACACACTGCGTTTAATGCTATGCCATTGCTGGGGGTGTAAGCACATATCCATGGGACACCTCTGTGAAACATTGTCCTGATGTCTTGCAGATAGTGTGAATCACCTGTTCATGTGGGTCACTGCAGACTGGTTTGCTGCATAAATAAAGTACACTCCATGCAGGCTGCATGCCCCCAGGTTAATTACCAGAAATTGCTTTCAATGAGCAAGACAGCTAAATAAAACTAGGTCATACACCAGTAAAAGCTTTCTAGGAGTGTTCACAGACTTCAAAGAGTATTTATTAATAGTTTACACTTGGAAAAATGCATCAGTCGTCAAAATATCTGAGAATTAAAATGTATTAATTATATGGTAGAAAATGGTTCTGCCTGTTTTGCAGAACACTGTAATTAGACCACACTCAAATCAGAAGCAAATAACAACAAATCAAGCAAAACCCACACAACATAAACAAAGAAACGACCCCCAGACTTGGAAACATCTTTATCTGTCCTAAAAAATATCAACATACCAATTTTAATACTGTCTTTGTTACTATTTTAATTCAAAAGTTTAAGAGGCTCTGTGTTTTATATATGTATGTTACCTGTGAATAATTGCTTGTTATCTAAGATCATGGAGTACTTACATACTGAATGCTTTCACAGCAATAATTCTTTTTCAGTGTAATAATTGTTTTTTAAAAGAAAATAAATGACTGTGGGCTCCCTTCTGATTCTTTCTGATCCCACTTTGGTCTGAGCAAATGGTACATCTGGCTTTTTAAACAGAAGTTGCACAGGAAATGGTGGTGGGAACCTGACCAATTTAGTTGTCCTTTGAATTCAGCAATGTTGAAATGAAGCCCTTTAATTTGCTAGTTCCTTTATTTAAATATAAAAGTAAAACTGAACTATATCTCCTACTAACATATACTTTCTTTCTGTTTCTTCTTCAATGTTATTTTGCTTTGTGTGGATGCTTTTGGCAAATAAGGCACCTCTGCCACCTCCTAGAAAAGAAAGCTTTCGGAAAGCAAGAGTAACTAATCACGAGAAGGAAATGAATCTCCAGGCAGTAACTGCTGGTCCAGCTAAACACCGCCCCACAGATACTGCCTATTACACTAGTGAGACATCCGTTCAGGAGACAGTGTCTTCTCAAATATCTAACACAAGTGTGTCCTATGCACAAAAAATCATTAAACCACTGACCTCAGTCTCCAGTGCAGACACAAGCACAGTAGCTGGCATTAGTACTACTCTCCATCAAGGCCAAAGGCAACAGTCTCAAAAGCGTAAGATATCTACCCTGAAACTAACCCGGACACGTGACCCAGCAAGTAGCCTTCCTTGTAATTCACAGCAACAGCTCAAGCCTGTGGAAGAGCCAGTATTTTCACAAAGGCCTGTCTCACCTGCCTGTAACCCCATGCCTGAGATACACACAGCATCTCTTTCCGTTCAAATAGTTCCCACCCCTGACAATAAAGCAGAGCCTGAAATCCAAGATCATCCACCTAGTATTTCTCCAGACACTTCAAAGATGTCTTCAAAGGATTTGGGACAAAAGTCTACAGTTCTTCCTTCTTCACAGGCTGCAGAATGCCATGTGGTATATTTAATTTTTCCATCTTTTATTTTAGATCTTCATGAATCACTAAATAACCATCTGTTTAGTTATACTTACATTACCAAAGTTAGATCTTGTGTTTTCTGGGTAAAACTACCTGTCACATGGATCAAAACAGAAATGAACAAAAACTGAAGGTTTTGGAAGGTTATTGAAAACAAAAAACTGAGATGGAAGGCAGACTTCTTCGTTCCTCTGTGAGCACTTTACAGAGTGCAAATGCACCAAAGGAAATTAGTGTGATGCATCTGCTCAAGTGGCTCTTTGTAGAGAGGATTGCATTAGGGGGTTATGCTGCCATAGATGCTGGAAGGATAAAGTATGGATAGAAAGGTTAGGTTGGGTTGTGGAGAGCTTAAATGCAGCTCTGCCAGATTTCTAGGGCCACAAAAAGTACATTTTGTCAGCCAGTGCTTTCTGCAAGGTTGGGCACTGCTGTCTCTTATGTGTCCTGTGCAACAGAGCTTTTTTTTAAAGAAAATGGGTTTGTAAATTCTTTGTCAACAGCCTCCATATGAAACATGATGTGGTGCTGAACTTCTAGTTCCTTCTGTTTCCCCTATACCTTATTCCTACTGAAATGAAAATTCTTTAACTATACTGATCTCACCTAGGAGAAATGGGAGTATCAGACACAGTGTAGGACCAGAAGAGTCTGAGCAGGGTTTGTCACCATTCAGGACAAAATAAAATAAACCTGGGCACAAGAAAGCAACAGTGAATACATACTAGGCAAAAGGAGAGCTCTGAATAGACTTGGTCATTTCCACTCTGATTTACCTAGCCACTTCAGAATTTTTCTATTTAAAAAGATAGTTATTTTCATATATCTACCAGTATAACAGCTTATCTGTGTTGGAAATATCTGTGTTGGGCAGATTGCTGTAGGTCTAGGCATGTCTGCCTAGCTTTGTCTGAATGAAAATCCCATCGTGGCATATTTGTGTTCATCTAGTTCTGCTGGAATCATTGAGGCTGCTCTGAAGTACAGCACTATCTTTTAAAATAAAAAGTCCATTGACAGCCCTGTTGTCAACAGTAGTAACACATCTGCTTTTCCAGACTGAGCATCACATTCAACCAGGTCTAGACTCTGGAAAACCTAAGTATCTGCATTAAAAACAGGATAGTGTTAAAGTTGTAATATGTCTGTCTCCCCCTTCAAATCCCAAGTAAAATTTTTGATCAGAACAAAGCTCTGTGAAATTGTATGGCAACAATCTGCAGTGCTCCTTTTGAATTCTCTCCATCAAAAAATAGGAGCACAGAAGGATTAATCATATTTGTCCTCCTCAAGACTAGACACAAAACTGTCATCTTAAATCCTTTTTTTAGGCTGCATAAAATTTAGAACATTTTGAGAAAAACAAGTTGCTTTACCCTTAAAAGAACCAGTCTGCTACTCAGTGATTTTTGTCAGGTAAGACAAGTCAGTTCAAGCAAGAGCCACAGTAAAGAATCCGTGTCAGAAACAGTCAGGAAGGCTGAGCAACAGCTTTTTCTGGTAGATAGGGTAAATATGAAGATATTGCAAGTCTTTTAAATACGGACATCAAAGGATACTGTCAAACAGCAGAACAGTGTAGGTGTATAGGTGGCCAATACAACTTTTGCATCTGTTATCTTTTCACTTAAAAATAGCAGCTCAACCCAGTAGAATATGATGCGTTATATATGGGCAGATAAATCTCTCAAACAGAAAGTATGATCGCTAACCAGGATTAGGGGAAATACCTTTTCATGATCAAGAATAATACTCGAAGTCTAATCAGAAGAACTAAAAGTAATTCATCTTCTAGATGCTTTATTTAGAATTTTAAGTCAAAATGCATTTTGCATTTTCTTTCTAATTTAAACCTTGTTAATTTCACTTCAAGCTGAAAAAAAATCAGAAAAGTATCTGTGGCTTATTTGGCAATTCTGCACTTAGTTTTCTGCCTTCTCCTTGGTTTCAGTATGTGGGAAGCACTATCAGAAATTTCACGACTGGGTTGCTCTGAATGAAGTGAGAAAAATTTCACTTGATCAGAGAGATCATTAAGCCATGTAGCCATCTTTTCAAGCTGTATTCCTTTATGGACCTCTTATCTGCAAAATTCAGCTGACATTTTCTGTGCTGTTTAACTTTGAAATAAATTCTAATGAAGAGGTGTATTTGGCAGCACAGTTGAGTTGTGGAGCCAGTGAGTTTTGTAGCTCCTTGTTAAAATACATACCTAAAACGAGTAAAAATCAGCATGAGGTGGTGTAAAATTCTGCATCGAGTGAGTTCCCAAAATAAAGGTGCCATGAGCTAAAATTAGAAAAAAAGGCTGCAGCTCTATGTTTAAAAATACTAGTTTTCTGACTCAGATCTCGGTGTAAAACCTTGAAACTGTTCTAGCTAATGCTAAATATTATGATCCCTTTATTGTTACATATCATAGTATTTGCAAAGTTCACAATTTCTCTTACATAGAAAATTAACTTTCAGTATATTATGCAGGATAGTATTTTCATTCTTGAAGTTGTTTTAGCTTGCAGATCCAAAACAGGACTTTGTGTAGGAGTTCAAATACATTTGTACATGCAGCTTATAGGTTGTATGTCAAGCTGTGTCCTCAAAGGATGCTCTCAGACTGTAAATTAGGCCTGCCAGCACTGTTTAAAGCTGCCACAGAAACTCTCAAAAAAACAAATACATTTAGAAAGTTACAACTCTCCCTCTGCATCTGGGCTTATGTATGTGAAGGAGAATGAGATAAGGTAACCATCACTTTTGAAGAGGTAGTAAAGAAGAAATGCTGTGCATGTGCAGGTATCTGTGTCTAGCCAACATGTACAACTGTATTATGTGACAAAGTATGGAAATACACAGCCCAGAAGGAGCTTGTGTGGTCCAAGTTAATGTATCTTGCCATGTTTGTGCTCCTATTTGCACTTAATTTCAGGGCTTATCTGTTCAAACTTTAGGAGCAAGCAGAAGTGTGCTGTGACTCACTGAGTGACATTTTGTAAACACTCCTACTCAGAGAAAGGTTAAACCCCTTAAAAGGATATATGAAAATAGAAGCACTCAGGTTATTCAATATTAGGAGATTTTACATTAGTACAGTCTGGAGAGATGCTGCTTCTTTGTACCATACTGCAGATACAGGAGAAATAACTGTATCTATTTCAACAGAGAAATTTGTATTCATTAGTATGAAACCAATGGAGGTAAATTTTCTTGTCCAAGTTTGTTATAAGAAGAAGTTATAAACTGATTAAGAATTCTGAACTGCATCTTCAGAAATAATCACCTGATTTTTTTTTATTATTATTATTATTTTGTTCCTGGGTTCCTAAGTGTCCTGTTGTTCTAGATATGAAACTCTCAAACTGAGGTTGCAAAGGATTGTGTTACTTGAATTCCTCAGGTGAACTAAACTTGGTTTAGTCCTGATGTCCCAGAGGAGTAAAGCATCTATAGCAGATGTTTATGAAAGTGTTTCTTTTGACAGCTTTACAGCTGTAGAAATGTGCATCAAGGAAAAGAAACCTGGAATTTAAAAAACAATTCTAAATCAATTAATCTAGTACATTTCTGAGTTTTAGGTACTGGCAATATGTAGAGTGATATGGAAGAAAGAGAAAACCAGTTTCAGCATTCTGGGGACAGATATGAAGCAAAGAAAATTGAGCATGTATTTCTCATTTTAAGTTCTGCATCACTAATATTGCTTTAGACAAGGGCTGAACTCCACCTCCTTATACTGAGTTTAGAAAAAGAGGGCTAGGTATAAAAAATGGGCATTGGAACTTAATTTGCAGCATTAGTTTGGACATTTTGAAATCAGCTTTTAATAACTAAAAATAGAGGTATTTTTACCCATTTATGCAGATGTATGGGTGTAATTTGATTGTTGATTACTAAACTCTGCTATGTATTAACACAATGATTTATTCACCTATCTCTGAGTCTCCTTATCTGTGTCTTGACTGTTGAAGCAAGGCCAGTACTCTGGTGTCATTAGTAATCTCACATCATTCCCCACATATCTTGAATTAAAACCATAGATGACCAATTTTGAAACCCATGCTAAGGTCACCTGACTACTTTGTATGAATTGGACATCAACTGTGTTCTTCAGGCCTGACATTTTACTGTTTGATGGAAGGGAAGCATTTCAAAGGACCAGCAGAAAACTGCAGCAGAAGGCTGCTCTTCAGACCTTCAATTCACATGAAGACTGATGACATTTATCCATCTCTCAAGTGTTCCTCCATAACCCAAGGCAGCCACATAGTCTAGCTAGTTTTTCATCAAGCTAATTTATTAAGTACTTCTTTAGCATTTAATCCACCTGATTTCTACTAGCATTTCTTGTGTTATATCAATAGCAAACCTAATCTGAAGTATGCTGAATGGAACCAGTTTTTCTGGAATGCATCCAGCCTTGTCTTTCTCATATTTTTCACAGTGAAAAATAAAATATTATTCATATATGAGATTCCATGCACAGTGAAAAATATGGATTAGTAGTAGCCAGTTGTATGTGTTTGAGATTACCAACATTCCATGTTTCTTAAGTGGTGTAAATCAGTTTTCAAACACAATGCTGTTTTAAATCACAGTTTCAGCCACTCTTTCCCAGAGAGATGATTATACATATGAAAGTATTCTAGAGCCAGGCAGAATAGAAGTTCTACTCTACAAAGCCAAGAAGCTTCATGTTGGGAATCAGTACCTAGAATTGGTGCATTCCTTCTGTCTGTGTTGTAAGAATAGTAACTTTATATTCTTTTTAAGAATTTGGCTTGATGAAATCAGCTATTATTTGCCAAACACAATGAATCAAATTCTTTAAAATCTCAGTTTCATTGGCTCTCTGGATGCACCCTGAATATCTGTCCTTGTGTTGTCCATCCCTTCTTTTCTCAAGCATGCAAGCCTTCTCAGTTCAGAGCCAGAAGGTTTACTAGAATTCTCAACTTCCCCAAATTTCCTGTTATTTTAATGATAATAGAGATTAATTTGCACATTTTGGCATTTACACATACGTAACTTTTCTTCTGGGGATGCTGAGAGGATAAGTGGTCTCAAGAACTTCAGAGCTTCTTTTTGGCTCTGCCTCAGAATTACATCATGATCTCCTAGTTCCTGTCTTTTGCTGGAGATCTTGATATGATGATCTGATGACACAGATTATGAAAATCATCTTGAATGATGATTGTCTTCCCTTTATGTACCTATGAATAGAAATTACAGTTTCTTTTATGTATATGTTAATGCACACATCTTAAATCCCTGATATAATATGCTGTATAATCATCTTAATTTTTCATGACATTATTTTTAATAATATTCCATTGATCTTTTGAAGTTTCCATTGGCAAATTAGTTTTCTATGAAAATACTGTCCTTTTACAGTCATACACTCAGTTATTGATTATTTTAATTGAGGTAATCTGTTCAGATTTCCTCTGTGAAAATACTGAGTTGGGGGGGTGTTCAATTGTAGACTTGAAACATTGTGAATAAGATTTGGATTTTAAGCTGTTCGACTAAATTTCTTCACTGTTTTGACTGCAGATTATAACTGCAGCTTTTGCCTATTTTTATGTACCCTAGAGATTCAGTGATGCCAAAGATATCTTTTGAATCAATTGGAGCAAGAAATAGATATCCTTTCACATACTTAAGACTCTTTTCTGTAATGCTTATTCATAGGGATGGTCCCACTGACCTCAGTAAGGTTATTTGTGTAAATTCTAGTTGCTCTCAACAAGAATTATGCAACTGGAACCCCAGTGACCTCTTGTAAGTAGCATAATCTGGGTTGTGTTCCTAGTCTTCCATAAGGGCTTTAGAAGATATTTTCAGATTTTGGATTAAAATGCCAAAATGGCATTTTAATCTGATGGCTTGAAACATTTTTTGAATGATTAAAGACATCTGCCTAGTCTAAGCATAGGAAATAACCACATTACTGATAACAATGTGATATGTATGACTGAATGTTACTTTTTAAAGTAGTATTTACTACATATAGTGTCTTACTGTCCTCTGTTTTACCTAAAGTTTAAATCCCAGACACTCTTCCCCAGTAGCTATTCCAGATGTCCTCAGCCCTATCAACAGTGAAACCATTAGTGCTGAAGTAGGCAGTATTTTGGAATACTTAGGAACTGATGGAAAGCTTGTGGTTAATATGCAGTATAGAAGGATTTGTGCAGCTGTTTAACAGATATTAGATGCCAGCATGCTTTAGTTCAAAAAGAAGCTGCAGATGCAAAAATCCAGTTCCAGGACAAGTTTAAACTGAGTGGCCTGTGACTGATTTGAAATGACAGAACATAAAGCTCATACCTTGTGTGGCAGCTTTCAGAAGCACTCTCATGAAACTGTTCCCTTCTACTTTTAAGGAACTAGGCTGAATCCAAACAACTGGCATGTTTTGTTTCAGCATGTCCTGTTCTTGTGCTCCCAGTCTTTGTTCCCCAGATTTGTACCAGTTACCCTACCAATCCTTATGTCCTCTAATGTTGAAAAGACTTCTCTGCATACACCTTACAGAGCAGCTTGACAGGGTGCTTCCAGGGTGCTTGGAAATTCTAAGATCATCCCAATATTTTTATTGGAGAGGCAGTGGAGAAGATGTATTCAGTCACGAGAGGCACCTATTACTTGCAGATCATGAACCTTCATTAGTAGTTTTTCTGTATAGCTGGCATTCCTGCTCATCTTTGCATTATAGTTAATTCCAAAATCATACCTGTCCTTGACAAAAAAAAAAGTGTCACATCTACCAAGATCAGACTTGCAGATACAATTTTGTTTTGAGAACTACATGGACATGACATTCTCTAGCCTCATATTTATGTGAAGAATAAAATAACATGAACCCTCTCAATGCACAGTGGACATCATTAATATATGCAGTACATTATGAATATTCATCCTCAGCACACTATGGTTTCTGGCATTGCTTCCACTAAAATTTTATGCTTTCATTTCTTTCATGTTGTCCTACTCTAATATGGTTGATAGAGCATGGTTGATTTATTTCCTAATCTTTGTGAATGTGAACTTCCTTGGGTGGCTGAAAAACTTACACTTCTGTAATTCCCCTACACCCAGCAAGAGGCAAAGGGAAAAGTTCTTTATTCATTAAGTAATCTGTTTCTTTTCTTATTTTTTTTCCCTCAAATCTCAGCTTGGAAACCAGAAAGTAACTGCCCCTGTGATGGAGGTAAATGCTTCACAGACACACAGACAAACAGCAACAGAAGCTTCTCCACTGCCTCTTCCTTCTCCTGTGGTACCAGTTAACAGAGCCTCTTTCTCACCAGACAGTGGCACCCATCTAGTACCATATTCTTTGCCAACGCTTGATGATTTTTTGCCTTCACGCTTTTATAAAACCCCAGCCCTCTCACAGTTCCCATATAATTGCCCGTGCCCAGCTCCTGACAGTGTTATCCACAGGAACGAAGCAGCCTCTGTGAGCACAGACTCTGCCATGAGCGAGTGCTCCTCCCGCACAGTGAGTGAGTCCTCCACAGCCATTCTAGATGAGCTGCAGACTTGTAGCTATGATACTACTGACTGCTCTGAAACACCTTCCCCAACCTTGAGCCAGATGTCTGCTGTGTCAGATGGCACCACCTTAACCAACACTGCTGCCACCTCTCATGTAATTATGCTTCCTTTTTTCCTCCTCCATTTTGTTCAAACAGGTTGTCAAAGGGGAGCAGAACTCGACCCTGTCTGTTATCCCATTACACAGACAAGTATTTTGTTAGTAATTTTTCCATGGTCACGGTCTGACAGTGTTCTGTAACAGCTGTTTAAAAAAAAAAAATCATTGACATAACAGATTTGGGAGTAAGATATGATTGTTGCACAGTTGTGTGGTCAGCTAAGGTGTATCAAACGCTTTGCTTAAAAGAAAGCAAATTCAAGAAATATTTGTTCCAAATGTATTAAAAGCAAGCATTCCATGGAGTTTGAAGAGATTTGTTTAAAATATTATTAACAGTTTACAGGTTTTTGGAGTCTGGACTACCACCATTTTTTGATTTACACTGAGATGCAGATTTCAATAATGTAATTTGCAAATTCATAGTAAATGTTGGCGGTATTTAATGCAGCTTTTTCCCCAGCCATGGCAACTGACTGCACAAAACTGGTTGTCTCTCCTCTAATTAACCTTTTCCTCTCCTAAGCACAGTTTCTTATAGGACTGAATTGCATAAATAATCTTGAATTATTCAAGTGTCCTGTTATTTTTCTCTTGGTTAAGTCAAGGGAAAAACCAGAATGCAGTTAGACACTTCATACATACAGTCATTATTCGGTACCTTAGTATACTCATATATGGGGAGAAAGAAGGTATGGAATCTGGGTCAAACCCAGATCACTTCTGATTTCTTTTGAGATTATCCACATGATTAAAATGAGTCAGAACAAAGCCTTTATTTAAATTGAGGAATTCATTGCTGAATTGCAGAACAGAGAGATGTTCTGAATCCAAAGTTTTACTGGGTCACAGCAGTGTTCAAACTTTGTACAAATATTTTAGCTACAGTAATTTTCAAGCCTGAAAGAACAAACAGTATATATTTTTTTAAAGTTTTGTGTATAATTTATAAAAAGTATTTTGAGTCCAACCTTGCACGTAGTCACCTGGAAAGGCAATGATTTGTTGTCATTGTTCTGGATGCTGCTAAAAAATAACACTAATAGCAGGCATGTAAAAGCTGTAATTCTTAACTTCTGTAGCACAGCTCAGAAAACTTTTTTTTTAAAAAAAAGCAAAACACTACAAATCTGTATACAACACAGTACTTGTTGCCAAAGATACAATAATCAGTGTAGACTGGTCAGACAGAGTCACTACATGACCATTTACTAGCTGTGGGAAGCATGGAATATTTATATTTTCTTGTAGCCTACTTCTAAAATTGTCAGCTAACTGTACTTGTTTTCTTTGGGCCCCATTTTTTGCAAGCTAAAGTGAACAGTTCTTTCCTTTTTTGGGTTAGTTTCCCAGTAGAAGGCTATGCAGTAGTCAAGTCTGACCACCACTTTCTCCTTTAGACATGGCAGGGATGAGCCTAACCTTTGTTCACCATTAATAGACAAAGCAAAATGAAGAGACCCTCACCCAAGGGCAAAAAGCCCCAAGCAGTCCTAAGACACCCACAGAAATTAAACTTCTGACAAAACCCAACTCTGCAGTATAGAAAAGTCATTATCTCCCACTCTCTGTGGAGAAGAGCCAGATGGGTAAAAATGCATCCATGAAATGACAAAATGATGGGGAAACTGCAGGCACACACACATGTTATTAGTGGCTCTAATCCTGGAATGGTCTTCATTCTCAGATTGCTGTTGATTTTGTAGCTGAAAACCACTGGGAGAATGATAAAAGTAAAACAGGATTGGGCCATCCACCACTCTACCTGCATGAGATATAATCATGCTTTAAAGACTTTATGTCTGCATTGGGGATGTTTGTTTATTTTTGAGTTTCTTAATGAGACTAAACAAAGAAGTTGTAAAACAACTTCTAAGAAGAAGCATCAGCATCAAGAAAAGCTGAAAACAAAATTGACAAATATTCAAGGCAAAAGGCAGAGCTAAAGGTAAAACTGTGGTCAATTTTCTTTACCTTTAGTCACAGATTACAAGTTCTTTGAAAACCTGAAGTATGAGAGTTGCAATTCTTAATTGGGCTTATGCTTAGAATTGGAGTTAAAATTAGATAACAGCTGGTTTTGGAAACTATTTTTTCTGATTATATTCCAGTTATGAAAATTTTCCCTATAAAATCATTTCCGTGGGTTCCTCTTTATGTACTTTGAAATTGTGGAATCTAATGGGAACTTGGAAGTACATATTAGATTTTTGCCTTTTCCCAAGTTCCATGACTGTCTTGAGCTTCAATTTATTCTGAGTATTTTAACCTAATTCAGTGTCTTGAGGTCGGTCAGGTCAGGTGTGAGCTGTGCAGCATTCTTGCAAAGAACTGCTCAGATGTCCATAATAGAACCTCTTCTCCCTGTCTCAGCAGAGAGAAAGTTAAAAAGCAGCTCCAGTCCCAGATGGATGCTGCCTTCTGCTCTGATTTGAAAATCCAGAGCCACTCTTTCTTATGCTCAGGCAAATTAGAGGAATTCTAAACCTGCTACCTCGTAGGAATTTTTACAAGATCTTGATTATCTTGCTGCAGCAGTAGGTGGCTTTACTTGCAGTGGAGGACAAGTTAAGTATACTGGAGGAAAAAAACTAATAGAGATTTCTAGGGAAAGGAACATAATGAAAAATTATTATTTTCCCAGTAAATTGGAAAATGGCTGTATTTTGGTTGAATAGGGTTTTTTTCCCATGTTGTCTTCTTTTCCCACAAAAATGACCTAGGAAAGCAAAATGTCTAATTCATGGATAGACATCTTAAAGGATTTTCACTTCCTTGTAAAATCTGGGAATAAACTCTGTCACCTGGACCTAAAGTGTCACATTCTCAGATTGAAATGTTAGTAACTACCAAATGATTCCAAGGGAAGAAACTTCCTTTGAAACTTCATAAAACTATATTTTATAGCTAACCCTGTAAACTGCCTCAGATGAACAAATGAAATAGCCAGCTTCACAGACATTTTCCTCAAAGAGAAAATCATTAAAAATGAAGAAATTATAGCTGAGCTGAGATCCTCTCTAAGACCCTCAGAAGCAAACCCAAAAATGTCATATATGAACCTGCCACATACACATTTATGACTGATGTCCTTCAGCTACCTGTGTGGGTCCTGTTTTCATGATATTTTGTACCACTTAGTGTAAGTTCTTTACTGTCTAACTGAGCTATTTGATAAAGTCCTTCTCAGAAATATCTCAATTTTTTATTACAGAAATTGATAGGAGTATCTTCCCAGTCTGCAAAGAACTCACACCAGCTCTTCTCAGAAAAACAAAAGCCATAGTAAATGAGTAAGGTGTGAGGCTCTTCACATAGTTGCACCCTGCCTTCCCTAGAAACAAGCTTTCCCATAAAGACAAGGTGTAGCAAACGAGAATGGGTGAACACCTGAAGCAGAGGAGAGATGGCTGGCCTCATTTTGAAATCTTATCTGAAAACATGCCTTCATACTTCTTGAAATGCTGTCTTTGAGTTATGTAGCTTTTCTATTCTTACATCTCCGAAGCTGGTGTTTTTTTGGAGGAGAGGATCACATAAGAAAAGCCAGCTTACTTTTGGTTCTAGAGTTTACTAAGACAGGAGATGTTTAAATACAAAACTTCCAATGGAGACACCACCACAAGAGAAACTTTTCAGCTTACTTCTGAAAACAGCTGTCCTTAAAATGAGAAACCCCTGAATACATCTAGATGTTCACATGATGTCTGCATAGGACCCAGAAATTGTTTTTCTCTCTTAGCTGTGGGAGACCAAGATGTTAAAATTTTCAAATCAATTCAGTAATCTCTGAAATACAAACACATACAGAAGGTCATGAATCATTTAATTTTTATTTTTAAAAATAATATGCATTTTCATATGTTTTTATTTATGCTTTGCTGCTTTAGATAGTCTCTTGTTTACATCTGCAGCATGTTTTAGTTCATTTGTTATATAAAGCTGAGCAAAATCTGTAGTTCTTATAATTCAGATTTAAAGAACACTTCTGCACTTAAGGAGATGTTGCAGAGAACTTCCCTTGCTTTTCTGCTGAAATATTCACTACCCTCTTATTTCATTCAGTGCTTTCTCAGTATCTCAGTTTTGCTTCTTTCAATACTCCCTGTAAAAGTGAGAGAGCCCCAGCCCAGGGTTTCGAAACCTCAGGGCAGATAATTTCCTCTTGTGAAGTACCTCTAGTGCCTAAAGCCTAAATGGCTTTAGGTGCTTTCTGCCTAATTGCCAATTTGCTTATCTCTCCCATTTTTGATTTTGTTCTGTCATTTTTTGGTTGTGGGTTGTTGGTTTTTAAATGGTGCTATTTATTTGTATTGTGATAGATTATATATCAGCATCCCACAGTCACTCCAGCTGGCTTCCATTTTTAAAAGAAATTTTTGTCACTCTTTTCAGCCAGTCCTAATGAGACTTTTCCCTTCAGTCTGCCCAGAAATTCCCATTAATATCCATAGTGCTTGAGCATGTGCACTAAGGGAATACATCTCTTGGTGTGAGGGATCTGTGGCAGACAGCCTTTGTCACACGGTGTTGGGAGCTTTTACTGCCATCTTCATTTTATGTTGCTGTCAGACATCTGCAAGCCTTGCTTGTGCCATCTCCACTGCCTTGACCGTGATCTCTGTCACCTTCCCATGACACTATGCGTCACAGACAGCACTCACAGGCAGAGAAGAGGGGAGGCACGAGGTATACAAGGAACACACTCTGCTCCCTTTCTGATAAGTTTTGTGTTTCAGTGAATGCAGATGCCAAAATGGCTGTGGTACCTGACAACTGGTAACTGTTGCGTGGATGACAGTCTTGCATCACTCTTTCTTTGGGATAGCAGTTGGAGAGCTTTGTGTGTGGTTTAATGGGATATTGTTTTGTCTCTCTCAGGCTCAGATCACAGTGAATGGGAATTCTGGCACTGCTGCCAGCCCAGTGAGTCACTTTCAAAGGCCTTTTTCCCCTTCTTCAGCTTACCCTCCACCAGCTTCACTCAATTCCAACATTGTTATCATGCAGCATGGCAGGATGATGGGTAAGCCTCACAAAGAATTTTTGCTTTATACATTACACAGCATATTCTAATTCATGTGGCAAAAACTGCAAACAATTGCAGAGTGCTTCATGTCCATAATGAAGGTATTGTCTATTTATCTACCTTGGGAAGTAAATGCAAAAAAAAAAAAATAGCATTTATTGTTAGGTACGGTAGTGATCCTGAACTGGAGTTACTCTTAAGTTTTATAACCTAGGTGTGTGAGCAAACCTCTTGCCAATTTTCTGCTGGCTTTACCAAAGAGAGGGTGTCTATCAAAATAGCTCAACTGTCCAGCCCTTTCAGATTTTGCCTTAAGAAACCAAGGGCCCACTTTGTACTTTGCTCCTCCCTATGACTTCCATAATTCTTCAGCAGAAATACTGCAAAGGGAGAGGCTTTTGGCTTTTAAAAACCTAAAGCCACATCAATCTAAAATTTGTTAATATATTTTTCAAATTAAAAATTAAACACAAACCAAATACCATCAGCCTTAGGCTCTTTGCCAGTATAATCCCGTTTTGCCAGGAGAATCATTTACTTGATGCTTTCTCTACCAGTGCTGTGCATATTTAGAAAAGATTATACATGCAAAATAACTTGAATGTGGTCCCACTGCTTACAATTTTGTTGTGCTTGCAGGGAAATTAGGTGACAGTTCTTGCTCTGAGACATCTTAGACAAATGCTGCTGTCATCATAGTGATAAGTACAAAAAGTGTGTATGTGGGTTACTCCACATCCCAGACTTCTAGTTTTTTTGGTTGCTTGTGGTTGCTAAAGATCTATCAATACTGGTTTGGATATACCTAAAATATGTATTTTCCCGTGACTTTCACTCTTGTATGATGATGAAGTTCAGTGTTCCACAGTAACAGCCTGATTTAATTCTCTTTGCTCATGTAGAAATCCCCCTGATGGCCTCAGTTTGAGGCCTATGAAGAATGAAGGATCAAATCCAAAATGTTTTCTAAATTTAACATCATGCATTTTGGGAAAAAGTTCCAAATATTCAGATGTTTGCCACACAGAGTTGCCCCTCACCATATATGTGTAGCACTGAATTATTTACAGGATTTCAGACTTGAGTAAACAGTTGAAACAGCCATGCCAAATCCAGTACTGCAATGGGAGTGAGCAGAAATACTCAAAATAAAATTAGAGCTTTCAGTCACCAGAGCTCCTTTTTCATGCTCATATTACAACTCATATTTTCTTAAGAATAATCAGTGGATGTTAATGCCACATGAAAGTCAACTGCAATTGTCACCATTAGTGTTAGAACATATATTTTCACTCTCTGCATTAATTTATTCTGCAGTGGAACTGTCTCACTGTACCTGCACTTGCAAAATACAAGCTTTGTAATAGCAGCCCACTAATTTCCTGAAACGTGCTGCCTGAAAGACTAGGGCTTTTTTTCCTGTATACAGGAAAGAGTGTATTTTCTGCAGAAGTACAAATTTTCATGTCACATCCCAGCACAGAGGTGTTTTTTGTTACTACGCTGCATTGTAGAAGGAAATGGTAATAGTAATGTATTAATTTAATTTGTCATAAAGGAATATTTGAGGGGGAAGGGTAGAAATACTGCAAATTACTACAAAGCAGTAGCATCTTGTACACTTCACCTGAGTTACTGCAGGTGGATCATCAGATTGCTCTACAGGTGCCAGGTTACCAAAAACCATTTTTATGAATTATACATGGAGTCACATAAGCATATCAACACACATTAAGGAAAGAACACTGTATGTCAGAATTTGTTCCTTAAACATATTCATGCATCAAAACTTCATGTTTCTTAGCACGTCACATAAGTTTTTTGTGCAAGGCCATTTGCTGTGCTTACAGAACAGCAATTTTCTATAGTTTGCTAGACTTGGTGGGTGGAAGTTTTGAAATTGTGTCACTGGTTTCCAAGGAACGGGTAGAAAATGTTCAAAAGTTTGATTTATAGGAGAAAGGCTGCTGCACCTTTCTCAATAGATTTTGCAATGTTTCTGGGGTTTTTTTCTCTTTTTATTGAGCAAGGTGTTGTGAGAAAGTACTTCTACTCTAATTCTGAGTTTAATAGCATGTCTGGTCCTTAAATAAGTTTATAATTCCGTTAATGTAACATTAAATAGGGCAAATCCCTAGTTAAGATGATATTTCTTTAAAATAACATATATGTATGTGATTCAGATTGTCAGCCTTTGTACAGCGTACTGAAATGGGGAAGTGTGTTTTTAACTGCCAAGTATGATTATTGTGTCATTACACATTTTTCTGTCATGTTATCTTTACAGAGTCCACAGAGGCATACTCACAGCATGTTCAGAATATTGGCAGCACCACCACCACCAGTACAATACCAATCTGTAGATCCTCAGAAGAAGAAAAAAAAATTACAGTAATTAAAGCTCCACATTATGCAGGGATTGGCCCGGTAGATGAATCTGGAATCCCTACAGCAATTAGAACGGTAGGAAATTCTGGGAAATCTGTGTATGAACTCATACAATGAACTGATTGTTGGTAATGGGTTTTTCACATTCTTCTACTCTTATATAATTTGGAATAGAGCGTGCGTAATCAGTGGCCTTGTGAATATAATATTGTGTGTTGACGAAAAGGAGAATGCTGATGGGAGCATAATTGGGCAACCTCATGTCTCTAGTTTTAATTAGAAGTAGCCAAAATTTTGTGTCTTTCTTGTGTCTCTTGTAGTGCTTGCCTTTTGGAGATGCATGGTAATTGCATTTGGTTTATTTCTAAAATGAAGTTTATGCATACTATATATATATGTATATGTGCGTGTGTGTGTGCAAATGTTCATATATACATCTGTGTGTGTGTATATGTAATAATCTTATACTTCTGCATTTCTTGGGGCAGCGTTCTCATGTCATCAGGGTAGTATAGAAATGCATAGTTTTATTCTGATGACAATCTAAGAGAGTAGCATTTCCATGCCAGTTCAGTAATATTTAAAATATTTAAAATAACCATTGTGCCTTGAGTGGCACGTAAGCAAATAGCTGGGGAGCCCTTTCTTTGTGACCAGCCCAGTTTTGATCATCTGCCGCTGGTCACTGCTTGAGTGGTCCCAGGATGTCAAACTGAAGAGTTTTGTTTTCACTATGCTGAAGCATTCTTTCCACTCTGCTGTCAGGGCAGCCTCTTCTGGCTGCTCCAGAGAGCACAGAGGCAGCAGCACTAGGTCTGTAAAGGCAGCACTTACTGGCCTTCCCAGCCAGAGAAGAACTGCTGTGCTGGACGGAGAAAGTGAGAAGAGTGGGAGCCAGGATGAAAGCGGCAGAGCCCTTGCAGGTGAAGTCTTAGTGAGGTGCAGGGATGTAGCAGCTGTTGGACATATCTTGTCTGCCAATATTGACATATGGGGCTATGTTGTATTGCCAAGAATTGCTTCAGGGGACTGAAAAATTAGGGGGGAAACCAGGAATTAATGGAGAAAATCAATAGGAAAAAATCAGGACAAGTGGTAAGATGGGGACAATTTTTATAAGAATGGGGGAGATACTCTGGCATTTCTTGCTTTATTTTTGACATAAAAAAGTAATGCAATCAGAATCTCTTAAAAATGAAGACATTTCTTTGCATCAATACTCTAGCTTCCTGTCCTCTTTTTAAGTAAGTAGTCCCTTTGCTTTATATTGGATATAGTAATTGGTTTTGTGCTTTTTTAGTAACAGATTGTTCTAATAGGGGGCATATCAGTTATATAAAATTAAAACAGAAATCCCCCTTACGTGTGCCTAATGAACCTGGCAATCTGCCAAACTATATTTAACTTTCAGGTTGTATGATCTGAGTCTTTCAGATTTTCTCCTAAAAATATAATTCAGTTTGAATTAGGACATTTTTGTGCTGGTTTTGCTCTGGTTTTTGTTGTGTCTCAATTTCAAGAAATCGTACAGCCTGTAATCTTACTATTATAGAAATAATTCTCACAATGAGATATAAGTGAAAACTTTATGCTAGCATGTGTATGTGTAAGAGTGTGTCTGATGTGCCATTTTACATCCTTATTCTGCTTCCTTGAGACATAGCTGGTAGCAAAATTGTTTTCAAGATACTTATTCGAGATTACTTTATAATTGTGCACAAGTATATTTGAGCCCTGTGTACCCAAGCTGAGCAAGAACAAAGTTGGTATAGTTGTTAGCAAAAGACTCAAATATGCTGTACCTTGAAAAAGTGCTAAAACTGCATTTTCCATTAATAGTAGAAGGTAGGGTGTATCGCCTTCCCTTTCTCCAAGGTCAGTAAGCAATCCAAACAGGAATCTTCTCCCAGAAGGTTCACCCTCAGTACATCTGAAGATAGAAGTTTTCAAATTCGTTCAGTTTGTCATTGCATGTAAAGTTTAGAAGTTTCTTATTCTTACTTCTTTGTGAAAATGGCAAGTCTATCAAAAAAAAGCAGTAAACGAAGGTTCAGGGGTGATAGGTAACACACACTGTGTTCCAAAATGCTGTGCTGATCAAAGTTTAGCATGTCACTAAGAACACAGGAGTATCTGTGTTCCACATTTTGAGTGCTTCTCAGGAGGAGAGAGGTTTTGCAAGATGTGATAGTCTCCTCCAAGTCTGTCTTTACTCTCAGAACATGGTTTGTTGCAGCTGTTTAGCCAAGGAAAACAGAAAGAGGTTCTCTTCTTTTTATTCCTGCTAATACATTCTGTCTCAGGCTTATGAGAAGGAAAGGACTCCTATAAAGCTTTTTCTTCACTCAGAACCCCCATCCCATGGTAACATGTTTCTTCTATGCCACTTTAGCTCCTTCTAGCTCTGGGAAATGCAAGTTTGAAAATTCAGATTGTCATTAGTTCTGCCTTTGTGCCAAGCCCTGCCCCAAAGATGGTAAAATTCCAAGACACTAAAAATGAAGTCTCTGAAAAAGAGAGGGTAAAATGCTGTTCACTCAGAAAAGCATTCAGTCAAATATAGCACCATTTACCACCAACAGGGACCTGGGAAAGGAAAAGCCAGATTCATGGAAAGCAGTAAGACTGCATTATATTAGTCTATCCAAAATGATTGCTTTGTATCTAATTATCAAAATTAATCTGTAGACTGAAAAGGTCTCTATTTAGTAAGAATGAAAAAAAAAGCTAGGTTTCTTTTCCATACTTAATGATTTAATATTTCAGGTTGAAAAAAAAACGAAAGAAACAAACAAAGCCCAGAAAACCACAGGTCCACTGAAAGTCTCAGTATATTCTGAGTTGGAAGGGACCCACGAGGATCATCAAGTCCAGCTCTTCAGTGAATAGCCCATATGGGCATCCAAGCATTATTAGAACCCTGTTTCCACCAGCTGAGCTAATCTCAGGGTCAGAGAGGCCTCCTTTAATTGCATATTTCCTGATGGATGATTACAATACTGCAGTGATTGTGGAATCTCCTAAGAAGCAATTGCAGTTACTTCTTATGTCCTCTACGTGCTATTTGGCTGATTGGGTTTTTTTCACACATGATGATACCATGTTCCAACATTTAATTGCATCAGCTGTAATAGATGCAAAGCAGGATGGCATCTGAATGGCTTTGTGCATTGTGAATACTGTTAATTCCTCAAACAGTGTTGGTGTTTGGGACCAGTGAATATAAATTGAGAAAATGTATTTCAAAATTAATGTATTCTATTTCTTAATCCTGTCTGGTTTATAACTTAAAGCCAAGTTATTCACTGAGGCTTGAAACCCCTAGGAGGGATTTGCTGGGGAGATGATAAGAGAAAGGAATATTCAAATGTCCAGAAACATGTTGAGAAACCTTCTTCTCTACTCATGTGGGAGCTTCTCCATGCCTGATCTCTGTGTGGGAGCCTCTGACTTTGTGGAGGACCAGGCAATGCTTGACAAACAGCAGGGACATAGCAATAGTATTTATGTGTTATTTGCAATTTGTTCACCTACCACTGTTTGGGAGACTCTTCTTGGTTCAATACGATCAGAAAGGCAGTCACAATATCATGGGACTGTTGTGTGTGGGAGCCTCGAGGAGCAGGGAGGTTATGCCCATCAGTGTGAACTCCTTTGGACCTTTGGAATTGTAAACTTTTGAGCATATATGATCCTGGAGCACCAAACACCATACTTGTTTCAAGTCCAGCTAAATTATTTTAACCAGAGTTCCACTAGTATAGATATTTAATACCTTTAGGGAAACAGTATTAAAATGACCCAAATCTGCTTCTGAATAATTTACACTTGGCAGAACTCAGCAGTACTGGTACGTGGGGGCAGGGACCTACCTTATCATGAGACCAAACTGAATCTCCTTTATCTCTTCTTGCAAGCAGGCAAGAAGAGATAAAGGAGATATTAGGTAAATAGCATAACGCTGCTTAATTTTTTTCTTACCCAAGAGATCCCCAACTTCTTCAGCTGACTGTCAGCTCTTGTTTTAAACATTGCTCTAATATTATTTAGTAGCAATTTTATGAGAATTCAATTTTATGAGTCCTCAAAATACAGTAGCATCTCTGCCTAGTCCCTAACAGTAAGAGCTTAGTTCTTTTCTCAGTAGTATTACAAAGTTTTTCTGCATTATTTTACAATTACATTTTGAAAGTAATTTAAGCCTGAAATTGCCAGGAGGTCAAAAGAAGCTCTTCTTACACACTTGTAATTATAACTCCTGTGGTGTTTCTATTTTCCTGTAAAGAATCAAGCATTCATCCTTGTCAGATATCAAGCACTAAGATGATGAACTGTTGATCTCACAATAACTCCTATGTTCTGAACCATTATATCCTCCCAAGATCAGAGTTCAAGACCGACTCAATGTGTCTTCCAAAATTTGTTACAGGAATTCCTCGATAAAATGCATAAATACATTCAAAATACATGAAAATTATTATTTTAAATAGGGAATAACATATTTCTGTCCAGAATCACATTGAATGTCTGATCTGATCTGTACACATGGGTGTTTTTATTTTGTCATTAATTGTTGAAACTGTATTTTTTTAGACAGTTGACAGGCCAAAGGATTGGTACAAGACAATGTTCAAGCAAATCCACATGGTTCATAAGCCTGGTGAGTATGTTTTTGTCTTTGTGTCCTTGTGTCCAGTTTGAGGGATGAGGAATTGTCTACTGTAAATCTCCTACCATCTGTACTCCTTTCTTTTGGAGAACTCCAGTGTTATAACAGCGTGGGCTAGTAAACAGGCTGGTTTAAGGACAAATTTTGTGCCTGAATTTAATTGTTGTCATAGAATATCTTACTTGGTTTTTCTGAAAAGGAGCTTTGGTGACATTGCTACCTTTAATGTCCTTTATGACTTGCCCCATGGATGTCAGGGGCCTGTATAAATGGCAGTTATGTTCCTTACACCTCCAGAAGGAAGGAGACTTTATTCATCTGAGGCAGAGCTAACATTCAGTATGGTCACACAGAATGTTAGTGGGAGAACGAGAAATGTAGGCAGGAGAATGCTGGCTTACAAGCTCTGTTTTGAGCACTAGTCACATAGTAGGTATTTAGGATTGCCTTTTGTGACAGGAACAACAACTTAACAGTCTGTAGCAGAGGAAAGCTGGCAAAAGGAAGGAATCAGCTTGGGGAGGGGAAAAGAACAGACAAAAAGTAATTTGCAGTTTGGTGCTAGCTTAGTAAGTATGCAATATGAGTGACATGACCAGAAGATAAAATAGAGTAAGATGGAAAAACAGCCTCAGTTAAGTATAATGGGAAGATGGAGTCTTCCAAAAGCACCTATGAGACGAGGAAAAGAAATACAGTGCTTGATTGCCTACCAGTCTTCTATTTGTACTTCCAAAACCAAAGCTCAGTTTCTGTGATGAACTGGCATGTATGGCACTACTGTAACATATGCATTTCTTTTTGTAGATGACGACACAGACTTGTATAATACTGCATATGCATACAATACTGGTAGGAATTATTCCATATTCCAAATGGCGCTTTTGTTAATGTCAGCAAGTAATGGTGTAGTTGGCTCTTCACGCTCGCTTTTATAATGCTTGTAGACACACTTTTTATTGTCTTGTTTAATCTCACTTGTTCATGCCTTTTTCCCCAGAATGAAACAAGTTTAATTTTAGTTTCATTCTTACTACAGAAATTAATTGCAGCTGTGGAGCTCTTACTGTAGAGGAATACACTTAGCACTGTGGTTTCTTGATTACATTGCATTTATTTTCACTAGTGATTGTTAGTAATGCAGTCTTTTCTTATAGAAATATAAAGGGAACTACTGTGTGAAAATGAAAATACTAATTACTGACATGGAAAGACAAAAAGAATGTACTGAATACACTTGAAAAATGTGCAGCAATAATGCCTAAAGAAACCTATTGTTTTATAAACTTGTCCATTTTTGCTATAGGCATTCATGTTGACATTATTTAGCTGCAAGACATTCATCTAAGATATATAATCATTGTTTCTTAAGAAGATTATATCCATATTGTAAAATTATTTCCAGAAAAAAGCAAAAATGAACGCATGAATAGACCATGTGCAAAAAGGCCACCACAGCGCCTTCTGCAAAAACGCCATTCAAATTTTTTTCATTTCAGTTTTTGTTGCATTAAATGTGCTCTCAATAGTGCCTTTTTCTGTGCTGTTCAGAAGATTTGTTGTGGGTCAGTGGTTTGACATCTCTCTGTGCTCTTGTGATACTCTTCAAGATATGCTATTGCATCATCATCACAAATGAACTAGTTATTAAAACAATGAAAAAAGGTGTGTCTCTCTGCTTCTTCTCTACCTTCTGAACATGGAACAACTGAGCAACAGGATGAGCCTGGATATTCATTACAGGCTGTCATTAACAGATGTGATGGATGTATACACCCATTAACTTCTCCATCAAATTATTTTAACTGTACTGCACTTCGTCTGTTTGTAATTTTGTGTAAAAATATATAAGAAGTTCTCTAATGAGCTATATAATACACAGCAATGTACTTTTAAAACTCATTTACACCATTTTGTAATCTTACCATTTTATTGAGTTACTGTGGGTTCTTGCAGCATTCCATGTTATGTTTTTTTTAAGACTTACTCCCATGCTATGATTGTTTCTGGTTTTGTTTTATATTAGGTAGCTACAGCCCATCCTTCTCCACTCAGGCACACCCAGCTGCAAAGACACAGACGTACAGACCACTGTCCAAAAGCGCTTCCGACAGTGGCTCCGATGCCTTTAAGGTCTCGTCCCCTTTGCCACCCCACGTGCCTCCACCAGTACCACCACATCGTATGAGGCAACGGTCCACGCCAGAAAAGTAAGTGCATCTTCCAAAGGTGGTCTTGCTAAGTACAGCATTCCAATTACAGAATATAGCAAAGGGGAAAAATGCAGCTCTAGAATAACATGACTTCAAGGGCTTTATTCAAAGGCCAGTCAGGTGATGAGGGGTGATCTTTGCCAGGAGTCTGGGCATCATGCATGGTGCTGTCATTTCTTCAGTGTGCTAAAGAAGTGTTAATTCTTATTCATTATGAGACCATGAGCATTAAGGATTTTTATTCTCATTAGTGGTTTTGTCCTGCTTGTTGTGTTTCAGAATAGTCTGTGCTCTAGGAGCTGTCTTCAATAGTTAGTCTCTGAGCAGGAAAGGCCATTTATTGTATCCAGCATTAAAGAGAAAGGATCAAAAAGATGATGTTATTTAAAATTCAAGGGAGAGCAAAACTGTACAAGAGTGTAGCAGTCAACCGACATTCCCCCAGAGCTTAGAAGTGCTTTATACCCCAGTTTTTTCAGTCTCCATTTTGGTAGACCAAGACAGTGTTTACAGATTAAAGAGGAATTTCAGATATCCCATGGTTTTCTATCCAAATTCTCTGCACAAAACCAGGTCCCATTGGTTTGAGTCCGGTCTGGAAAAAGTTAGTAATGAATAACTCAGGAAAGAAGTGCTTATCCTTTTGATAAAACCATGCAAATGACCTGCTCACAAATTCTTTTGACTTCAGCATATCTGTAGGTACTAGCTCAGGCAAAAAATATTTTTCTTCAGTGTTTACTTTAATTAATACTACGTGTTAATAAAATATTATGCTATTATAAATGTATATGTGTGGAAATATACATTATATTATATAATATATATTATATAAATAATATAATATATAATATATTGTATGTTGTATATCATACATATTATATAATATATATAATATATGTTATATATTACATATTATATAACATATAACATATAACATATAACATATAGCATATAGCATATAACATATAACATATAACATATAACATATAACATATAATATATATTTTTCCTTTCATCTGTGCTTACAAGCTCTCCTCTCTTGGTTACACTCAAGCAACAAAAGAGAACTTGACCAGTTTTGTCAGCTTGGACATTGTAAATATATTTATATGTAGAAATTTAATTATATTAAACAGTTTCAAGTAATTAGCAGTTAGAATAAAATATTATGAGGAACGACCATGCGAAGTGTTTAAAATTAAGACATGACTATGGCTTTTTGAAAAATTTGTAGGTAGTGGCAATCCAAAATGTAATTCAGTAGATATACATACTGCAGAGGAAGATGAGATTGCTTGATGGTTACTGATTTTGGCTTCCCTGTTGTCAAGAGGAAATGCTAAAGGTTGGTTGGGCTGTCTCACAGAGGCCATGAGGCTTGAATTTTGTTAGCAGGTCATACAGAAGTGCAGATTTTTTATCAAGACACCAAAATGTGGAACTGTTTAGCTTTGATCTCTGAAGTTGTGTGAGTCACACAACGCCTCGGTCACAGAAACTGAGGCCTGTTGCAGTTCCTTTTGTCAAGCTTGGAAACAACTGCTCAGCACTGAATTTGGCTATGTAACCTCCCCTTTTAATCTCCTGCATGATATGAGAGGCAGTGGAAATCTGTGTTCTCCAGGCCAAGGGATGCCAAACACGTTAGTTATGCTTCGCCCACTGCTGAAAGCTATAGCTCATGAATCTTTTCTTGCCATTGGGAGATTCTTTTTTAATTGCCTATAAAGCCAGAGTATCTAAAATTCCATGTTAAGAGGCTTAGGTCCACATATATCACATGTTTCATAGCTGAGAGTCAAGATATGGTTTGCATTAGCAGTTGAGCTCAAAATATAGTCCATACAGGATAAAAGGTTTAAACTGCAAATTAGTTGAACTGAGTGTGAATCAGAATTTCAGTAGCATCCTTTTTTCTTCAGTGGCTTGCAGTATAATGCAATTTCATCAGAGTATTTCCATTTTCCTGTTCATTCTCAAAAAATGCAACCTTTTCTGCTCTGAAAATAATTTTTCCTCAGTGAAAATAAACAATAAAGCCATGTAGAACTACTTCCCTTGAAATGTAGGGCATTTTATAAATAGAGGCGTCTGTGTCCCTGAAATGCACTTGCAAGCATACTATAAACAAAAGCTACCCCATAGATTTTTTTTAAGGCACATGAGATGTGCATTATGATGTCAGGTCACATCAAACCAAGTCACACCAGAAAGACCAATAGAACTGATAAAATTTAATCAGTGTGTGCTCTTTCTTATCATAAATACAGACAATAGGTGGTAGTATTTCCCCTTTCCTTTCCTTCAACCTTTGAATTACTGGTGGGTCATTTTACACAGAGTTAAATAAAAATATGTATGAGCTACAGTTTTCCAAATACAATGAAGGTAGGTACTGCAAGAACTGCCATGAAAAGGTAGCTCTCACTGTAACCAACTGTGTTCCCCCAAAATGTGTAGGTAGCTAGTAATATGACATAGTAAATGACTGAAAAAATAGTAGCACGTGTTACTTCTTATTCTTTGCATAGCATTATTAAATTGAAAGCAAATTTGTAATTATAGAGAAAACGGATACATTTCTATTCCAGGTTCAACCACCAAATTCTTCATCTTGTTTATCTATTCTAAACAGAGAAACAATATGCTGCTTACAAGGATATTCAGAAGCAATTCTACTACAGATCAGGATAATGACCATCACACTGTCTTTTAAAAAAATTCCTCATTTTTTGCCTCAGAAGATTTTATAAATTTTTCGATATAGCCTTATCATCATATTATGTGATGACAAAAATATCTACCACTTGCCTATATTTGTGGAGTGCGCAAAACATGTAGAGTTATTTGCAATGGTCTGCATGTTTTTTGACATGGTATGCCAGGGTAGTTTTTAAACTGGTCTACTAGTTAAAAGAAAAATATGAGTGATCACAGGCTGGACATCTTTAGCATTTTCCTGGTGTACTGGGCATACCTGCTATAAACAGGTCAAGATGATGCAGTAAAACACTGGGATGTAGAGCTGAGATCTGGAAAGATTAGCTATTCTGAACATCATTTGGCTTTGCAGGTTTCTGTTGTACAGAGCTGTAAAGCACAAGGTGATGACAGTAGATCAGCTCAGTTGCTTGTATTTGTTGTTCAGGAACGACTGGGATCCTCCTGACAGAAAGGTAGATACTCGCAAGTTCCGCTCTGAGCCAAGAAGTATTTTTGAATATGAGCCGGGAAAGTCATCGATCCTTGAACACGAAAGACCGGTAAGACACATAATGAAATGGGTAATACAGTAAGAGATTTGGTAAGAGGTTATCTTTTTATTATTCACTATTAATAATAACTACTTAGAAGAATATTGAAGATCCTTTTTCAAATACAATTCTGCAGTAGTTTGTCTTTGCTCTTATCTGATGGTTATATTGAAAAATTGAGTTTGGCTTTTTTGCTCAACTTACATCTTCTGTTGTTTCCAAGAAATCACTACTGTGCAAACCTCAGGGATGAGAGGCAGAACAGATGGAAACTGCTTTTTCTAATAAGTGTGCATCTTTAGCACTTATTTTCAGTAGTATTAACAGCACGTATAATATCAAATTAATTAATGCAGAAAAATAAAATATTTGTGTTTTCAGGATGTGGTGAATTGTACATCTAAGGAGATTTTGGTCAAATACTGGCCAAGGTTGCCCAGACAGGACTTGTCTGAACACAGTCCTGAGCAACCTGATATAGTTAGACCTACCTTTAACAGAAGGTTGGGCTAAATGACCTCTGAGGGTACTTTCCAGACTCTGTGATTTGAGTACTCACTCAAATTATGAATGAATGCACGTTAACATGTTATTAGAAGTCTTTATTTCTGCTTTCTGAATAATGATTGCAAATGTGGAATAAAGCTATGCTTAATGCTTGCAAAGTGACAATTAACAGAAGTTTCTATTTGCTGAAAGACATTGACCCAGCCCTTCTAGTTTAGCTTTGTGCTATCTTAACACTTTCTTATCTTAGGAAAGCTGTTATATATCAACGGCAATATTTTCTTTTCTTGTCCTTTTCCTTTGAGGCTGAAATGTTTGAAAGAGTCCCATTTTAAAGAACAGGTTTATGAAATCAGTACTGGATTGGTATTTACTTCTGTATTACATGCTTGTTCACAGAATTTATTTTGCCAATTTAAAGCAAATTAAGGAAATAACAGAACTACTGAATATGCAGTATATCAACAGTGTGAAACACTCGAACCAAGCACCTTTTCTTTGTTTTTGTGGTCTTTGCAGGAATCTAATTTTTGTTAGCTAGAAAACACAAAGCTTTTTCTCTGTGAAAGTGAGTTCTTGTAGAACTGATAGGTTTTTCAAAGAGGAAATTGGTATTTCTGTAGGAACTGGTAATGAATCAATATAATTAGTATCTGAGTGCAGATGACCTTAATAAATAATTTTATTTAAAAGGCACTGTCATTTGTCCTGAGCACTTTTTGAGTGCCATGGCTGTATTATAAACACAGAGGTAATTTTCCAATTACCAATTTCCTTCCCAATGCCAAAGAGTAATAGCAGATTCAAATTAAAAATAAGGAAATTACACTGATTTCAGTGTATTCCAAGATTGGTCTCACTTTTCTATATAAATTAAATTTTCCCCTAATGTAATGTGAACAAAAATAAATTGTATAACAATTGCAGTGCTGATGAATATGGTCAGAGCTACATTTTTTCAATTCTAGGAAACTAATGAAATAACAAAAAAGTGAGGTTTGCTGACTGTTCCTGAATCCTTTTTTCCCACATGCTTATGCATTTTACTTTTGTTAATCTAAATCAAGAGATGGAATTTTGAGCTTTGTTTGGTCCTTAAGTATTTTCATGCAGAAAAGCTTTAGTCATGTTGTACCTACTAAGAAATATCCATCAAGGTAAGGTCATACTTTGTCATCTCAAGCTTAGACTAAAAGTTTAGGCTTAGCTGATGTACATACAAGAAACCATCTCATTGTATAAGAAATTTTTAAAGCTGAGAAGAGTACATTCATGTACAGAATTGAGAGATTTTTTGTTTATGTATAATTCAGAGCTGTAAAAAATTGGAAATTAATACAGGATGAAAGTTGTGCTGACACTAGTGTAACATAGTTGAAAAAATAGGGAGCTATCACAGTTTCATCAATCTGGAATGTCTTCTGTTGATAAAGATGGTATTTAGCTTTATGTAATTAAGATACTTCCTTTGGACCGTGTTACTAACAGAAAATTAATTGGTTTCAGTGAAGTATTTGCTTTCCTTGTGTTCATTGAATGGGATATAGAAAGTAAAACGTCTTAAAGGATGATCAGCAAAGCAGGTCAAAAGCTCTTTTCATTGTGCATAGGAAAAGCAGAATGACATATAAAAATAAGGCATTGGTTCCAAATTCAGATGAAAACTCCAAATTCTGAAATGTGCCAGTACTGCATGAATGAAACTTTCCATCTTGATAATCTCAAAATGTCTGAAAAATTGTTTTGATGATACTGAAGGAAAGTATTAATAATAATGTGGCATATAAAATAAATGCAGTAAATTAATATTGCAGAAGATGGACATTTATAGTGTCTGAACTAGAAAGTCATATTTTATTAGTTTTGTCACAATCAAAAACATCAAAGGAGGTTTTCTAACACTCCAAATCCCCAATTTTTTTAATTAAATAATTTCCATGTCTACAAGATTATAGTTTTGATGGCAATGTATAGTTACGATTACAGCTACCTTGTATCATAATAAGCAGGACAAGTCAGACTTGACAGATCTGCATTCCCTTTATTGGTGTAGGTAGTAGATTGGAGTCAATTGTGATTTATGTGGAGGTGAGAACATGGGAAAAATAAAAGAAACTGAGATGCAGTGTAAAGCTAACATTTAGTGGGAAATACTGTTCAGCAGATCCTCACTGACCAAAAGAAGATCTGCATTAATCAAGACAATGTGAGAAATAATAAACTAAAACATTGACCCAGTAACAAACATTAAATGGATAGATTGGTTAGGGATAACTGATTATCTTTGCTACAGATGCAGAAGGATGAGTGTAGTTTCAAACTGCTGTATCGTGTAGTAGCCTCTTCCATGAAACAGGAAATTAATGTGTTTTCTTCCATAATTTGAATTTGTAAGAGTATAAAACATCAGCAAAAAGGAGAGGCTTGGGATTAGTATTTTGAGATGATTACAGTAAATGTTTGTGATATTAAAGCACTAAATAATCTTACAAGAAGTGGTGATACAGCTCCTTTTTTTCCTATTTCAAGAAGCCACTGATAGGGTGATACATAAGTTGTTTTGGTGTATGTTTCCATCTCCATTGTCTGCAATTCAACTAAATATTCCTCTTTTTCTCCTACATCATACAAACAATGGACTTGTTTCCTAAAATGGATGTTTACTTTCCATTAATAAGACAATGGAAATGTAACAACTTAATTTTCCTCATGTGTAAATGAAATTAAATTTTATTATTTACTAGTTTCTAACTTGTTGGGTATATGAGAAGCAATTCCTCCATACATGTACATATGTCTATTTCTGCAGTAGAGTATGTAAGGAAAAATCTCAGTGTTACTGTACAAAAAGACCTCATAAAATGGATACAAGCAATGCCTCTGTTTTCATTAGTTGTTTTATTGTAAGCATAAAAGTATACATGTGTTAATCAAATAAAACTGTGAGATTAAATTTTAGCTCTAGATTTTTTAATCTCTGTTCGACATACATATTTTCTACCGAGTTAATATGCAAGAAGAATTCATAATTAGAATTTTTTTTACATTACTCTTTTGTCAAATACCAGAAATAGACTGGGCTTGTTCCATGATGTACATCTGTTGTTTTTTATTTGGTTTGTTTTTTAGTGTAGTGAAAAATTTGAAATTTTTCTTTAGAACATGCACATTTGGTTGCTTTTGTCATCTCAATCTGGTTATCTGAATATTCTGCTTTTTATGCTTAATATTTCATTAAAAAATACTTCTTCTCATAAAGAAATAGACTAAGTCCATCTGGTAGTATACTTGGAGTTACCACAGCTATCTAAAAGTAGTCCATAAGAAAAAAAAAAAAAAATTCTTTAGAGGTAATAAAATGCCAACACCAAATTTACAGCAGGCATCTCAGCCAACTGTTCCAGACAGGCATCAGTTTGATGTCTGAACTTACAAATGCAAAATACTGATTTACATGTAAGAACCATTTAACTCATGAGTTTAAATGCACAGTTTTGATTATTACCTGTGGATGTCTATTTGTGTATCAAACCAAGAACAGTCAAAGCTACATGTAATACTGTAGATGTAATATTTTTCATTGTCCATGTTCTATACTTGAGTATGCTGATGAAGTGTTCTGTGGACCATCTGGTGCATAAGGCAAAAGGAGTGAAGTTACTTAGTGGCCTTTAGTAGTATATTTTCAACAAATAATCAAAATATTACTAAATTGCTACATGGAGGATAGATTGTAGGAACATTACTTGACTGGCAAGTCATAAAAAGGGGTTTTCCTTTATTGCTTTTACTTTCTATTCGAGTAGTTTGGGAGGTACTTTGTGAGACTAAGGCAAGTGCAGCTTTTAAGTCAAACTGATGCATTCATTTTAAGTCTCTTAGAAGAGGAGATAATAGAAAAAGGTCTGTCAGCAAAACTGACTGCAGAAAAGCCCAGCAAAATCAATTGCCTGTGTATTGATCTTGGTAGAACAGGGAATGCAGTCCTCTCCAGAACTGCTGGGCAGCAGGGTATTTGCAGACATTAGTGCTCAGTTTCTTTTGGTTTGCTGCCCTCTGCGGTTGAAGCTGTAAATTAGGGTGGATTTGGCTGCATGGAGTTAGCTTTACATATTTTGTAACAGTCTCATTTTATTTGCAACTGCTACGCCAGCAGAAATGAAAACATAGAAACTAGATAAAATACATTATTCCTAGCTTTTTCTTTACCAGCAGAAACACAAGGGTTTGTAAGCTTGCAGCTAATTGCAAGAGTATTAGAAGTTGAAAAGGGAGGCAACTCCCATTCTCAGTTTTATCTCCTTGGCTGGTTTGGGGGAGCCCAACTGATGTGTTTGTGTGTTCTGCCTCTCTGCAAGGAGGGACATGGTTCTACCACTGTGTAGGTGTGGGGCTGCTGCTCTTCAGGGCACCTTAAGGCTCACAAGGTAATGTCAGTAGGCCAGGACTTCTAGGGCCAAAAGCTCCACAATTACAACTTTATATACATTTTAAATTATTTATTTATTTGCTTACTTACTTATTTAATTTAATGTAAATACACCCATTTGTTGATACCAAAATTTCAGTGAAATTAATTTTTGGTAGGATATAAAGGTAAAAACGTGCTATTTCAACGTAGGGCAACTTAGTTTGGATAAAGGATGGAAAAGAATTGTTTAGTAATGTCACATTATCCAGATGCAATTTGTGGATTTTTTTTTAAGGTAAGCAAAAAACCCTCTATGGCAAGCATTGTCTGTAATGGGAACTAAATTGATATACAGCAACGTTATCTTCTGCTTTTTGCATCTGTCAGTTTTTGCTCTTATGCCTTCATAGCTCTGTAGAAGAGAATCCTGTGGTTTTTTCTTAAATTAGTCATAATCTCTATTAAATTCACCCATTTTTAGTAGTCAGTTCATGGAATTAATTTCAGTAGTGTTTCTCGATGAAAGACTTGGGTGTCTATAGTTGGGTTCAAGCACTTGTCATTAGTACTGCTGAGATATGGCTGCGGATGGTGGAAAGGTAAGGGCAAAACCCCAGAGGAGATTCACTTCCTAACCCTTCTGTGGAACATAGCAAGTTTTTCATCAGTGACATTCACTTCCCTCTGCATTCACAGGAGTACTACTTCCCTTAATTGAAAGGGCATTCTGAAGATAAGCGTATAAAACAACAGCTGGGGTCCAGATATTTCATGAACAGCTCACAGATATGTGAGCACCAAGGTAGTTCTGAAGGGTTCTTGACCTTTCAATAGAGCAGAGCTGACAGGCTGTCCTAGTAACATCAAAAGCAGCAAGAAAAGTGCTGTAAGATGTTTGATTACCTGAAATGGTCTAGAGCACAATGTTATCTCTTGCAGAAAACAGAAATAGCTGTATGTGATTGCTCTGGTCTACTGGTGACCATTTGGCTCCAGAGGAAAAAATGTTACGTGCTTGATCACCAGTGTCATTCTTTATGCAGGACCCTGTCTTCTTTCATGATTACTGTCTAGGGAACACCGTAATTAGTGTCTAGGTTCTAATAATTACAGTTATGGAGAAGCAAATTGTAAATTCAGAAATGTCTTTAGCAAGAGGATTTCTCTGTTTCAGAGATCTTTAAGCCAACAGTTGACTGTAATTCTGTGCTGTGTGAAAGCCTACATCAGATGCTACAAAGAAACTGAAGCTATTTAGAAAGTAATTAGTGCAGTCAAGTTTACAGTTGATTAGATAGCCCATTGAGAGCTGTACTGTGTTGCACCGTCATGTTTTCATGCTGCATGAAAAATCTGTCAATTATTCTTCTGTTCACTGGAGAACTTCCTTAATACTGTCTTCAATTTCTACTTTATCCCTTGGCTGTGAGAATTTTCAGATGAAAACAATGTATTTCACTGTTGAAAAAAATGCTTCATTGTGTCAACAAGGCTGTGCAAGAGAACGCAATTCACAGTACTGCTGAAACAAATATTATGGAATGTGTAATTTTTTTGTTCCCTCTGTTTGACCATAGGATTTAAAATATACCAGTTCCTTTTCATATGCTGAAGTGGCTTTTTAACACAGTGATGCTTGCATGATGCATATTCCTTATCTCTGCTCAGTGCTTGCTTCAAGACATCAAGATTCAGAATTAACACACTTAGTGAGAAGACAAGGAATGACCAAAAGCAATACAGATAAAGTTGTGTCTTTATTGCTGATCAGATGGGCAATTTCATGCCTATGCTGTAGAAGACAATCATTTAAACCCTCTTCCTAACAAGGAATCTTTAGCAGCATTAAATGTAATTAACTAATGCAGTGATGTTAAAGAAAAGGTCAAAGAGCCCAGTTAGCTTTAAAAGTGTAATTATAAAATGCTTAACATCTTCCAGTCCTTGGAAGAACATCAACAGAAAGAAAAGTATTAAAGCTACCAGTGAATGACAGCTCTTGAACACAAATATTCTCTATCTTAAATACCATCTTCATTCTTTGATTTTATTCCATTTCTTTCCCCGTATTTGTTTTATGTCTGTGTGTTTGTTGTTAAAGTGACATAGCATTTCTAGCACTTTGCTCAGTGTGTGCCTTTTCCTTCCCTTTTCCTTCACAACTGCTCCAGACTGATCGCATAAACCCAGATGACATAGATTTAGAAAACGAACCCTGGTATAAATTCTTTTCAGAGCTGGAGTTTGGACGTCCGGTAAGTGAGGACAGAATATTGATATTTACACTTTAGGAAAAAATATTTTTAGAATGAGGAATTTAAATTACCAAATTCAGTATATATATGCCAGTAAAATTAATATAAGGGGTTTTTTTTAAGAAGGGCAGTAAAGCCCCATGAATATAAGTATTTTCTTTAAATAGACTCTTAACTTGCTAGTTATAATAATAGCTTTAATAAGGAATACATATTAAACATATAGTAGTGTGTATTTAATAGAAGACAAATTCCATGATAAACAGGAATGATTGCTAGTTTCCCTAAACTCTTTGCATTTGGCTGGATTATTTTTGAACAATCTTCTAGGACAGAAAAACAGGACAGTTTGCATTAGGGATGCTAAGTTACAAATCATATATTTTACTTAAAGGACTATATCTAAATTTAAATGTATGAAACCATGAACAGGATATGCAGGAAAATACTGAGATTTTTTCCTTTTTTTCATCTCTTATATGCATACAAGCAGAATACTTATTTTGTACCTGAACACAGAGATATGGGTTTGCTCTGTTTTTAAGCTGGACTCCTGTTTGAATGGACAGACTTCAGTTCTGCTACAATTTTCACAAATAGCCATTACCCCAAAAAAGGGCTCTGGCAAACAGCTGCTGTTTTAGACCTGCTGCAAGCACTTATGTTTAAAATTAGAAACTTGAAGAGTTCCATCTGGCCAAAACACCTAAAAATCAGAAATATCTCAATTTTTCACCTTTAATTCCTTAAGCACTTGCAGTTCTTCTGCAAATGCCATAGGTTTAATTCTATCAAAGCACCTAAGGCTGTTTTACCATTTTTTGCAATGGTAAAACAGTAACATTGTCCTTGAGGCAAGACTGAGAACTAGGTTTCACTTCCTCCCTGCACAATGCCCTAACAACTAGGTTGGAGATGCACCTGCTCTGCTTTTGCACACTCCCTCTCTGGCTCCACAGAGTTCAAATTCTTTCCTGTACACTCTAACATCTTTAGGAAAAAGCATAGCAAATGTCTTCATCGCAGAAGAGTGTCTAAGAGGATAATTGGAATATCCAGACAGGTGGGAAATTAAAAGAAGTTAAAATGCCCTTAGAAAAAGGAGGGAAGTAAACCCAAGCATTCTCTCAGTCTTTTAAGCATTCTCACAGCTCCCCAGGATCCTCCCCAAGATTTTTTGAGTTTAAAAAGTAGAAGCCACATACCATAGGCAGGAGATCCAAAGTAGACATGAGCTTGAGAGTATCAGGATTTAAAATATCCCCATTCTTTTCTTTCCCTGTCAGCCAACAGTTCTCTGGGGGCCCATCAGAATTTTAATTAGTGACATGCCAGGCTACATGAGGAGCCTGAGCAGTTGACACAGGGCCTTGGAGGACACCCTGGAACCAGGCACCTTAGTCCCTTTCTTCAGCTAGCCATAAACCAAAATCAGAACTCTCTGCCACTTCAGGGAGAGCAGAAGAGAAACCAGATCATATACGCTCTTTTAAAACCTCAATGTTTTAATCAAAGCATTTTAAAAAATTATCCATTAAATACCCTCTAAATTTTTTTTTAAAAAAAAGGTAAATATATCTGGGTTTAATTTCCTGTGCAGTGGTCTATAAAGTTATCACATTGTCATGGATTACTTTAATCTCCATTATCCTGCCATTCAAGTAGGTTTGTCATTCCTCCCTCTAGGTGGGTAGAAACACTACAGATAAATTCTTCTGATGAACCATATCTCAACAATATTTTACCGATAACAATAACTTTTAAGAAAATATATTGAAATTCCTCCAAAAGAGCATAACTGTGATGCTTCACACTTTTCTCTCTCAGTATTAAAAACTGTTGGTATTTATTCAACCATTCCACTTGTAAATTTTACCACCTAAAGGTACTAACATTTTATTACGATATTTTAAAAATAACATATTTATCCTTCCATTCTACCCATGTGTGTCACTCTTTGTACCTGCCACTGTCAACACTTAATTTCTAACCGTGTCACCTTTTCCACATGTTTCATTCCTTGCTGCCATTGATTCTACTCCATTTCATCTCTACACTTCTGCTTTTATGATGCAGCCACCTAAAAAGCTTTTGGACTATGTTCAAGACAGTTCTTCTGGTGTTTCCAATGAGGTAAATGAATGGTTCTTTTTCAGATGATTCTCTTGGGAAGAAGGGTTGGAATGCTCACCATTTATGTCTTAGGTTTGTTAAAATTTAGTGGTTTCCTTCTGATAGCTATGAGACATTTCTAATTCACAATCATTGTATCTTTGTCTTCATATCTTTCCAGATCACTAGTACATTTGGATGTTGATCTTATTATCCTAGGAACTGTGAGTCCTTATCCCCAAAACTTCTCAGAGATTTAACACCCAGAATTACACAACACTCCATATGTCTCTAACTCTTTGACAAATTCCCACTTTTCAGAGTTGGGCAAGTGCATTGCACAATGAATCCATCAGCACAGAATATTTTTTTATTAAAATATGTGACTGCAAATTCTGTGTGTCAAGTGAAAGCCTTTGTGGCTAACCTGTCATTTCTTCAATTAAGTATTTATGACTAAGGTTGCTCATCAGGTAAAACAGCAATTAATAGTACTCTTGTAATTCATAACTCAGGACTGACAGTTGCTGTCAGTACTCCAAATAAAATTAATCAAGATCAGGTAGTGGGCTGACATTGCCCTACTCTGAGTGGGAGAGATTCAGCCTTTCATTCCTTCTCCACTCCCTTGCCATTTTTGGAGCGTTAGGGCAAAAGTCAGTGAATCTTTTACTGGCAACTTTGCTTCATATGGTGGCTTTTTAGGATTCATATTTGTGATTCACTCTCATCTGCTGTAGTTTCTCCAAAAGTTAAACTCAAGTTGTGGTCTTAAATTGTTAATTGTTTGCAGCTTACTCTGGTTTGGTTTTAAGCTCTCAATATATCTAGAAAAACCTCATAGTTATGAAACTTGGGTCCAGTTCTCTGATAGAAAAAGTTTCTAGTCCTTTTCTAATTCCTGTTGGTTTTCAATATGTCAAGGAAGACAATTTAAACCCTCTAACATGACTGAAATATTCCCATGTTCAGTAGGTCTGGGTAGAATGACTATTAAGTAACACTGGATTTTCTCTTTGATTAATTTAGAAAAAGTCTTGTCTTTAATTTTGAAATGTTAATAATCTTCAAATATAATAAATCATGTTCAAAAACTACAGCAACTCGGTATTTCTCCGGTGGGGGAGACTAATCAAAATAACTTGATAAAGTTCTATAAACACCATGCAAACAAGCCTAATTGCTATTTACCTTTTACTACTTTCCCTAGCTCCATTTTTAGTCAGCATTAAAGCCTTGATGAATGAAAACAGCTAAAATGCAGGCTTAATTTTAAATATATATCTAATTTTTTTTAGTAAAACCAAAGTATCGAAAAAGACCATATTTGGTAGTTTCGAGTTATCATCTCCAATATTTAATTTTTTTTTCAAGTGGCCTTTATTCATATAGAGCAGTGTTGAATATTGTGGAAGATGGCTAATTATCTTTGGAGGTGAGAGAGGTGTGTTCGGTTGGGCCATCTAAAAGTAGGGCAATAGATACCTAAGAGCTGACAGGACAGCTGCAAACAGTAAAACAAGCAGTAAAAAAACAACCACACACAGTGTTTACTTTCACCTTTCCTCTACATGTCACAGCAATGAAGCTCTACCCGTGGAGAGAAGGTATAAAGTCCACACATTCTATAAACAACAACATATGCCTGTAGCAAAAATCAGTGTTGTAGAATGGGCAACATACAGGATCTATCATATAGAAAAAACTTCAAAGCCAGCATCAAATAAAGATAAAAGGGCAAGTTACATTCAAGGTGATAAGAGAATCTGAAAGGATGAAAAGTGAAAGCCATATAGTAACCCAGCAGTCAGGTTTGGCATAATATGCACTTCTACCCATCTTAGGCTGATCGCTGACACACTGTGTACAGCCTGGGGAATGCTGTGGATAAGGAAGATCCCTCTGGTGTGATTTCCATTGTGTGGTTTACCCATAGCCTTCCATAGGAGACAGTGAGGATCTGCTCTGCCTTTGGGAGTGACATTATGGTCTGTACAGCTGTGGAGCTACTGCAGGTGGTGGGAGGCAGTCACTGCCTCAGGGCCATTTGGCCAATGTCACTTCACAGGTGGTCAGTGGTCGCTAGTGGAAGTGGTTGGCATCTGCACAGAAGAATCCACAATGACAGTTTATCTGCAGTGTTTGTACCACCTTGTGCAACAATTCTGAGAGATCACCTGTGGTGCTGAGTTTCCTTCCTGGCTGGTTCCAGAGCATGGCAGTGGCTGGACAAGAGAAGGAAGATGGTTGTGGCCAGTTTTGAAATAAGACTTGGATGTTTTCCAGGAGAGGCTGAATGTGTGTTCTGTGGATAGTGTAGGGAAGCACACCGACCTGAGGCCTTTGCTTACTGTGGTGATACTGGCTGTAGGTGTGAGCAACACTGTGTCTGGCTTCTATGGTTTTATTGCAGACAGACCTCATAGTATTGGATATTTGTCTTAAAATCATTGAATATGGAGAGTGATGGGGGAATCATCACAAAGTACTTTTAAGCCTTCAGAGGGTGTAAAAAATCTGTGAAAATATGAACTATGTGAACATTTGGAATTATCTTAGCTCAAGTTTTAGATAAGATTTGTTTCATTTTATGGCATGTTTGTGTGGCTCTCCCTGTCCCACAAAATCTACAAAATCTGTTCCCGAATATTCTAAGACTACTGATGACATTTGGAGGTGTACCTGAGTGTCAGTTAACAAATCTGGGTGAACTTCTCTTCATGAACTTGCAAATCAGATCACATCACTGGGGGGAAAAAAATCTAACAAAAGAAAGGACTTACACAGTGTTATTACTTTGACAGTCCTTCAGGACAAAGATTTTTCCATGCAGGGAAAAAGCCTCTATAAAGGGTAAAAATACTCTCTATAAAGGGTAAAAATATTTCCTGCACCTTACAAATTTGTATGGTAGTTCTATTTCTAGTACATAGGAAAGCTGAAATGACATGCCAGGAACTTGAAAGAAGTTTAATTCTTGAACCTGACTGCTTGGTACCCATGAAGAAATACCCCAGGAACCATGCAGTTCATTCTAAATTCATACCTCGTTACCAGAATTGAAATATTACCTAATTCTGACTGAAGGCTTGAAATGGTTGATTTAAAATCAGTAGTAATTCAAGGTGGAAGTTACATCTCCCAATGTTCATGCAGTAGCTACGTCTGTAACTCCATAAGCAATGACTAATGTTCTGTGATTAGAACTGTTCTTACCAGGATTATAAGGTATATAAGGCCAGTTGGTGACCACAAACAACATGGGATTGACAAAAGTTTTTGTCTGTTATTGATTGTGGGATTTTGGTAGTAACTGAGGGATGAGGAGAAGCTTTGCAGACCTCACATGTACATGAAGGAATAATTTTAGATTTATGTGTTTTTATAGTAGATTTGTTTCAGCTGTTCTGTGTCTGGTTTTGAAAAGCGTATAGAAAAGCATGATTTGGGATCGTTATTTAACAGTGCTTTAAAGGAAAAAAATGTTACTAAAGTAGAATAGGAAATGAAATCTAGTGATCCTTTTTAAAAGCTGCATAATTTATTCTCATGAAATGTTGCTGTGTCTTTGACAGGGTGACCAGGATGTTAATCATCATGGGCTGTTGTTATAGGATATACCACAGAGTAACAAAGAGTTATCAAACATGATAAACAAAAATTGTCAATCTTTTTTTCAGATACAAGCATAACAATCCACGTTTTGTTTTCACAGGCTTCCTTATATCATCACTATTCAACAGACAGAGGCCTGGACAGACCCTCCAGGTAAAAAATACTATCTATTACTTCAGCAGACACAGATTATCCAGCCTGAGGGTCTTCTTTGGAACCTGAAATCAGCAGATTTTGTGAAGAGTCAGATTTGTGATCTACTGGCAAATTAGATGCTTGCAGATGAGTGTTGATTTTGATACTGTTTTGGAGATTTTATTTTAGCTTTCCAAGGACTTAGTGTTTACATTCAAATTAACCATACTGTGTTCTAGGTCTTTACACTAACATCCCTGAGCTTCTCTTTCAACAGCAGTGATTTATTCTTTACCCTGACTGCCTGCAGCATATTCAGTGCTGTTTTCCTAAGCAAGATGCCTTGACTAGTCTTGGTCTCTGTCTTTTTCCTATCTTTGCACTTAAATTCTAGTTCCAAATAGTAGTCTAAAAGAACTCAATGCATTTATTTCAAAGAAAATGGCATAGTAATGTTGTGTAAAACTTTAAAACAAACAGGTTAAGAACAAATTCATCTCTCACTGGGCGATAGGCTGTAAGATGTGTGAGACCAGTGCTTCTTCCCTTTACATGTTTTTCATGCATTTTGGCATTTTTTAATCCATAAGCCAATAATATAATTATGACTTTACTTCTTAAATTCCTGAATTCTGGTCTCAAAATCAGACTGCTACTGACACGCTTTTTCCCGTAGTTCTGCAAGTACTGCGAGTGACTACAGAAAGCGAAGGAAGTCAGAACCTGCTGTGAGTCATCAGAGGGCACACAGTGACCAGAACGCCAACAGACCTAACCTGGGCCGTACAGACACACAGGGCCCATGCACCACCCTTAGGAAGCCTTTAACTAGCTCATCTCCTTCTTCTCCATCAAGAGCAAAAGGTAAGAGGAGACCATATTAGTTAGCAGGAAACCACTGATGATGTGTTGTACTAGATGTTGGTAGTAACTGCTTCCTGTCGCTCGGTGCATTGCCCCAGGGGTTGAGATGTGAAGCAACAGCTTTGGGCCTTTCATGAAAGGCTAACTTGTTTATTTATTCTTAGGGGCGTAATTTTAAGCTGAAAAGCTGGGTTTGTAACAAGGATTTTCCAGTTTCTACTGCTTTTTCTAACAAAAGAAAGTTGAAGACTAATTAAAAGACTATGAATTCTACCACAATATATAAACCCCAACATTTTTATTAACTCTACTACCCTCTTACTAGATTATTGTGATTTTAAAACTAGTTTTATTATATTGAGAAAGTAAACTGAGACAACCTGTAAGATTAAGGATGTGTTTCCAGGATAGTAGACCTTTTAAATCCATAGCTCATGTCTTAGATATTGTCAGTTATCAGGACCTAATGTAATCAAGCAAATATCCATTTTTATCAGGACCTAATTTAATCAAAAGAGCATCCATAATCTGATTTTTTACCTTCTAAATCCTTGGAAGTATTTAGTTCAGCTGACACAATATAATTGGCTTATTTTTGGCCAGTAACTCACCATCCTATTACTGTTTTCCACTTCTCTACAAGAAAGAGACCACAGAGTCAGTTGTTCATTTGGGTTTGGATGGGTTTTTCTAGAAAGACAAAAAGCTTCCAGTAAAACATAAAATAGAAGTAATATATAGAATAATACTGCATACAATGTCTCCTATTCAAATTAGTATTCTTATTGTTCTCTTAATGGCTCTATTTTGCAGCTATATTAATCAGTAAACCTCTGTAAAAGTAAATTCTCAGTGAAAAGAACATAATATCCAGACTGCAACAGAATGTGTCAAAGAAAAGCAGTGAGGAACATTGAGAGCGAGGTGGTTGAAAAGCAAACGTATTTTAAACATTTAAAGCATTTAAGTGTTATAGCAGTAATTTTAAAAGTGGATTAACTCATCCATTTGGTTTACCAGGCCAGGCAGTAAAAAGTTGATAAATTCCATTTGCCTGCATATGCCTTTGACTCCACCACCAATGACAAGCACTAAGCATGACTTCAACACTGCCTGTGTTTGAAAATCCTTCCATTAAGAATATTTTCTACAGCCAGTTAGCTTTCAGGTGACACTCACTGTCCTTTCTCAGCATTATGACCCATGTAGAATGTTAATTTTTCTTGAAATTAACCAATTTGTTAAAGAAGGAGAACATTATAAACTGTTTGATTGGCATGAGTTTTAAACTCAAGTGTTTCAGTTTCAGATCTGGATTCAATTTTTTCTAGAAAGCAAACTGAGCTGTTTGAAGCATCCTTCCTGAACAAAATGTTGCCACTTGAGACCATTTTTGAAAGTTCAGTACAATTTTGAAAGACCACCATTCCAAATTTGTCTCATAGTGTCTTACAGATCTACCATGCACATAAAAATATGTCTTAAAATTTGAAAACTCAGGCCTTTGTTATGGAAGTCAATCTAAGGATTATTTTTACTTTTACATTGTGGTTAGGCTCAGTAAACTGATACACATTCCTTTACCCTTGCATAGCACTTCCTGAGCTGCCTTGTTCTGCCCTGCATAAGCTGTGCAAAACACTGCCCCCATCAGTGCTATCACACGGGGAAGGAGCAGGCTACCTATGACTTGGAGAAATTTCCTATTTGATCCGATACAAAGATTAGTCTTTATTTTAACTATCTTAGAATATGTGTGGGTGCTTTGAACTCTGGGCATTATACATGTTAAAAATCCTAAACAACTTTTTCAGAATGCCCAGGTGGAAAAGTCAGTATTACCCTGAGGTCTAGACTTGTTGCGTGGCTTCATCTTTAAATCCTTTGCAGCTTTTATTGTCTGTTGACCTGCTTAAAAATTCCAATTAATCCCCAGTTAATGCCTGGGGTTTTATGTTGCTTTAATGGCAGGAGTTGTAGAGGAGATAACATCTTCATAATTAATAAGGAATTCTTTTTGTTGCTCAAATTATCATGAGTGCATTTTTGCAGCTGGAAAATAACTTCATTATTAGCTCTGCTGTCCTAGGCTGTAACAAACTATGTACTGACCTAAGTTAATAGATGCACTAATTGCTATCTCTTTACTAGTCTTTCTAATACTTACTGATGCTAATTCCAACTTTCTGAATCTTTTAATTTCTGGAAATGTCTCTTTTTTACCATGCTGCTCTATGGATTATAAAGGTGGGGATATTAGCAAAGTATATCCATCCCTTTTAAGTTACTCAGTGCACAACCACAACACCTCAAATGAATTAGATTACTGTAGCACTTACAGACAACATTTAGCTGTTCCAAATGATTCAAGAAGGGCAACCAGCTACAAGAATGGCTGGCAAATGACTCGCCAAAATGCAGAAGTCTGGAGTAGCACAGAGGAAGCTGCTTCTCCAAAGAGGAAATCCCGTAGCTGTGATGACCTGTTAACAGATGATCGCGACAGCTATCCTGATGCACAGGCCAAGGCTGAAAGCATGGGCTCTCTTTTATGTGAGGAGGACTCCAAAGAAATTTGCTCAATGAACTGGAACTCCCCATATGTTGAGGGCCGTGGTAGTGGTAGGTCAAGGGTTCGTCACAGATCTGCACATGATGCTCCAGGTTTTCTGAAGATGTACAAAAAGATGCACCGCATCAATCGCAAGGACTTGATGAATTCTGAGATGATTTGTTCTGTCAAGTCCAGAATACTGCAATATGAAAAAGAACAGCACAAAGGTATTCTTCAAGGCTGGAGAGAGTCTTCTACTGAGGAGGTGCCCAGAGACATGGTGCCAACCAGAATATCTGAATTTGAAAAGTTAATTCAGAAGTCAAAATCAATGCCGAACCTTGGTGATGACATGTTGTCAACAGTTACATTAGAGCCTCCTAAAAATGGCTTGTGTCCAAAGAGGCGATTTTCTATCGAATCCCTGCTGGAAGAAGAAACTCCAGTCAGACACCCCTCTCAGGTACAACGGAGCTACAAGTCTAAAACCCTGGTGCCAATTCACATTGAAGTGACCAGTGACGAGCCACAACGATCACATATAGATTTTTCAGACAGCGATCAAGACGGAGTGGTTTCTGATCTCAGTGACTTTATCCAGATAGAGGGTTCATCCTTTTGTAGTGAAAGTGACTTTGATCACTTTTCCTTCACTTCATCTGAAAGCTTTTATGGATCCGGCCATCACCACCACCACCATCACCACCACCACAGGCATCTCATCAGCTCCTGCAAAGGGCGCTGCCCAGCATCCTACACCCGCTTCACCACCATGCTAAAACATGAAAGGGCTAAGCAAGAAACCACTGAAGATCCAAGGAGACAGGAAGCAGAATCTGGCCTGTCTAAGATAGCATTCCTCGTCAGTCCAGTGCCTTTCCGGAGGAAAAAAAGTGCAGCTCCTAAAAAACAAACTGAAAAGAAAAAATGCAAGTCATCTGTATTTGAAGCACTAGATTCTGCACTTAAAGACATCTGTGACCAAATTAAAGCTGAAAAAAGGCGGGGAAGCTTGCCCGACAACAGTATTTTACACAGACTTATTACTGAGCTGCTTCCAGACATTCCAGAAAGGAATTCATCTCTTAAAGCTCTGAAAAAGAGTCCCACGCACCAGCCTTTTCATCCACTGCCTCAAGATGGTGCTATCCATTGTCCACTGTACCAGAATGATTGTGGAAGATTACCTCTTAGTGCCTCTTTTCCAGACATGGATGCAACTAACAACAATGATAGTGCACTGTGTTTCCAAGGTGGATTAACTTTCTTCCTCTGTCCTTGTGCTTGACCTATCCAACCTTACTCCCTGTGTTTCCCACCCTTTCTCATTCCACTTTGTGTCATTTATAAGAAGCTATCATCCCACAAAATTCTTAGCAAAGGACATAATTTTCATATAGGTGTTGAGGACAGATAAATTTGCTGTCTATTCACAAAATACAGTAATCAGGACAACTGAAGTAGCAGTGCATTTCAACTAATTGAAACTAAATTGGTTTTAGAAATTATAATGATGTTATTAAGCATTGAACTCATGCATCATAAGATGCTGGTCAAACTGAAAACAGTATGCAGATAACCCTTTCTTTATCACTAAGGAAAAAGAATTGGAATCTAAAATGTGTTTTACTATATTATTTTGTTACATGTAAGTGATAAAAATGCTGTTAATTCTGCCACTATCATAGAGTCATGTTTTCTTATGAATCCACTGCTTTTTGTGACTTTTTGTGAATAGATGTTAAAGGTCATTTTAGGAAGTTTCCATTTCCACTGTTCAAACAATACAATTTCCAATTTCTGTGGCAGAAAAACTAATTTTTTCCATAGAATTTCAAAATGTCTATGAAATTTTGAGAAATTTCCTGTCTTCTTAGAAGGGAATTTCTCAATAATCAAAACGTGAATTAAATTGTCAGGGTAAGTATGACCAAGCTATTTCTAAAGTTACTGCTTTGAGTTGTTTGTTGCTCTGCTTCTTTTTCCTTTTTTCTTTTAATCAAAAAAAGAAAAAATTACTTGAAAGATATTCTCGAAATCCCAAATAGATGTAAGAAAGTCTTTAATATAGAAATTATGCAATATTTGGTCAGACCCATCTTATCCTTATTCTTACATATTTTTGTATAACTTTTGCAAGTAGTGCAATAATAAATATGTATTTCAAGAGAAATCAGAATTGAAGCTATTACCATCTTTTCTTAACTAGTTTTAATGGACATATTTAGAATAGAAAATGTGGTAAAAAAACTAGCTATAAAACACAGTTCAGCATTTAATTAGTCATACTCGAGGCCTGATCATGATTAACCCTGGCAGATATTACTACATGATGAGATTGAAGTTGTTGAAAAATGTGCTGGTCACATATTATAGTCTCTAAATGAGAATTTTCCAGTATGTGAAAAATAAGGAAATCCATAGTGCAAAGTAAATGTGGATTTCTGATAGCTTTTGCAGCTCTGAAGGAGCCTGGCACGAGGAAAGCAATTCACTCTATCAACATTAATATCTCTAAAGCAGCATGGAGAATGAGTAAAGCAGAATATTCTGTTAGTTTCCATCAGCAGCAGTCACGGCTGAGCTCTGCTTCTAATCAGGTTTCATGTTTTGTTGGATCTGTGTGCATCTCTTACAGCCACACAGAGACCTGAAGGTCATAGCAGATGACTGAAAACTACCAATACTGACTGCATAAGGAGCTGTAGAGGAAAAAAAGGAAATTGTTTGTCCTAAAGCTTCTACATTTTCACACCTTTCCAATATCCTTCTCTTGATGTAAGAAATTAAAAAAAAAAAAATAAATAGATGTTTTTTGAGTCATTGTATCTTTAGATTTATGCAGTAGATGTACATCCTCATTCAGGAACACATGCCATAGCAAAAAAGCTGTTCAGAACTGGGGTTATGATATACTTACTGGGAATGACATGCTTACAACCAATGGCATAAATGATAAATACAATGGAGGTAAAGAGATAATTTTATCAATAGCCTCAAGTTTCCATGGCTTAGCCAACAACCAGTTATGGATGAGATGCTTTCAGTTCTTTTCTTTGTTCCATTTGTATTTCTTTAGAAATGTATGTTTGGTAACAACAGATTGTGGGAATGAAGTCAAAGGAAGACAAACATAAATCACATATCCACTAGGAACTACCACTGTGGTAGTAGGAGACTACAGCACTTCTCAGAAGTTAAAGAGGCAGTTCATTAAATAGTTCTATTTTCATTTCACATTGGCAGCATGCAGAGCTATAGAGTGTATAAGATTTTGGTTTTGTCCTTATTAAAACATGAGAAAATATTCACCATCCTGTAATAAACATTGGTAAAGTGTGCTTTAGAAAAGTCTGCCACATAGACTGGAGAGCAATATGATTTGTATTCCATCTCTTAAAACAGAGTTGTTTTTATGAAGTAACATCCTTTTAAATTCCCTTGTGCTGCCTAACATGTGCCCCTGGTAAAGTAGAAATGCATTTTAGATCACTTAGGAGGAACAATGTTTCTTCACACTTTCTCATTGAAGCATGCTTGAATCATGTGTTGTGCATGTAATTATGTGTTTACACGGTTGGCATTCTAAAACAATGTCATGCAAGCTGATGAAGTCCAAGTACTGCTGTCATGTCTTCCACTTGGCCCAGTAGGGGAGCATCCCTTTTCCCAGTGAGGCATAAATACACTCTCTCGATCCTCTATCATATAGTTTCTTCTGCTCTGGATCAGAGGACAGCTTTCACCTTTGCTTAAAGTTAGTATTTTTTTTTCCCTTTAAAGGTGCTCTTAACCATCCTATCATGTGCTTTCCTTTCTATTAAATGTAAAATAATAGATTTCAATATATTTTTCACCCCCCTAAATGAAAGCAGGCAGCATCACAGATTTGAATGGTTTTGTTTATTGTAGTTTCACATAATTTCTGTTTTCAGTAGACCAGGAGTCTCCTGGAAGCTATTCTTCTGCTTTCACTGATGTGGGACGATGTACTCCAAAGGAGAGAAGAGGAACTACAGACAAAGAGGTAGTGAAACAACGATGAATAACACAGCACTATCTATATGGAAAACTGGTAACATATTTGAGACAAGATCTATGTTGGTTTTAAGACACTGTAATGATGCAGACCAAAGGAACAGCATCTTCCTTTTTCATTAAGGAGATTGGTGCTTTAAGAAATTTAAATAATAGCAAGCTTTGTAAGATAAGCTGTATTTTTCTGTATATTATTAAATATATATGGACGTAAATTCACTAGTTATTGATCAGCTTTGTGAAAGCTGATTGGAATGTGTGTTTGGAACAGAGAAAAATAACAGATGTGACTGGGGAAAGGCTCTTTAGACACCCAAAGTATTAAACAAACAAACTGCCTTGGTAGTTTCAAAACTGATAGAAAACATCTATATTTCACTGATATTTTTGTTTGGAAAACAAACCACTGCTGTTAGTGGATAAGACAAAACCAGTTATTCTAAGAGCAGTCTCTAACATCTGTAGCAGTTGGTGATTGTAATTAGATACTGATTGCCTGTAGTAATGCTTTGGAAGAGGAAATGGAAGCAGGCACACCACCTTTAAATTAACAAAAAGCATCACTGAAAACTACATATTAAAAAATAAAGTATATTATTCTGTATCTTAAGAATGGTTATAGATCTAGAACTATAAATGCTCTCCAAACAACATAAAAGCTTACTATATTTTAATTGCGAATGCATAAGATTTTGTTCTGGGCTATATACCTTAATAAGTGAAGGTATGGTTAGAACTGAATTCAGATCCATTTATACCCCACTGACATCTTTATACTGCTGCAATTTGATTAAAGATTTGATTTTTTTAAAAAAGACTTTTCATTAAAAATACAGGCTAAAAAAGTTCCAGGAGCCATACTGTGTGTTTCTTTTAAAGAATCTCGTGACATGGAAAGTTATCTTTCCATATGGAAAATACTTAAATTACAAGCCATTTTTAAGATCACTTTAAAAGGTTTAAAAATGTGAAAGAGGAAAGGCATCCCTATTTCCCTATTGTATGTTTTGTACATTTCAAAGTATTTTGTATTTAAACAGCTCCACTGTTCTTTTAATATCCACTTTTTCTTTATTTGCTTTAGTAGTTACAATACCAGCTGAACCAAAATCAGGAAATACTGAATAGGGCTTAGCTACAGTTGATATGAATTATATGCTGATATGAATATCCCCTCCTGTCTAAAACACTGTTTATTAAAAACATCAAGGAATAGAAAAATGCTTTTAAATTTAGGCTATCTTATTTGAAGGAGATCTGTAATGGAAAATTGTATTAGTATTGCAAAATTCAAATTGACAGGATCCCTATGATAACTTCAGGGACTTCTTATTATAGTGAACACAATTCTGTAGGTGTGTTAAATTTGCTAGTCTTAAAATGACAAGAAGGGAGAGAACCAAGTCAAGAACACCTGGCCTGGAATAAATGTAAATTCAAAATTTACAAGTGTCTGTTTTTATTCCTGTCATAAAAAGATGTGCACCTTTACATCATGACAATAGTATCTCTCAGAAACAGCATAATCAGCTCATTCTAGTCACTAGTACATCCTAGAGAGGTATTTTTTAGAATGGGGCAATCTTATCTGTGCAAATGCTTGCAGAGACAGACTAAATCACTTTAACAAATGTCTTCATGTAGTTCTGCTAATCACTTCCTCTGAAGTACCTGGTGCTGGATGCTTGTCAGATGCAGACAGTCCATGAGTGAAGCTGTTGGGTCAGATCACAGTTCATATTTTCATTACAGCTTTGAAAACAGTGAAAGTGTGTGAGCCATACAGGTGAGGAGAGTTAGGGCAGTTTTACAGGTGGTTTTTTTTTAACAGTATTGAGCTTACGTGTACTTGGTGACAAACTGAATAAATGTATGAAAGAAATGTTATGATGTGATTGCAAGAGAGCTGCACAGATGACTCAGATCACCTCCAGTCCTGTGCTTTCTTAAAACTATTAATGTAATTATAGAAATTAAAAACATTCCAACCATTTCCAGCTGTCAGAGTGTGTGTATATATATGTAATGCATCATTTGCAATTGATATCAAGTTTAACATTAAAAGGTACCTAAAATACTACAGAATATTAAGTATGTGTATTTATGTTGTACCTAGAGATCTAGTTGCCTACAAGTCACATTGACATAGTTAACTTTTTAATTTACTTTGGTGCTTCTCTAAAACATCAAGTTGCAAAGTAGTCTGCATTAAAACTTAGCTATTTCTGGTTTTAGAACACATAAGTTCCAAACACCTGCCTTAAAAAAAAAGACATATTTAATTGCCTATTTCTTGCTCATCCTGTTCTTTTTGGATCTCAGTCACCTTTTAAAAACTGAAACACATTTATCATATAGTAATACTACCTGAATGTATTAATCACTTTGCCTATTTTTCAGAAACTGCCAGCTAGAGCTGTATATGACTTTAAAGCTCAAACTTCTAAGTAAGTACTAGACTTCTGTTCATTTAAGAATTTGTAATTCAAGCAAACTCTTTCTACCACCTAAGTGGTTTTCGAGCCAGTTTCAACAGTGAATGCCATGGACACAAGTACCCTCCTTGCTGTCACAGTAGTCCCTGCATTAGCAAACTGTGTGAGAAGTTACTTTGTAATTAAATTATCTTAAATTATCTTATTCTCCATTGTATCTGTTTGAACACATGAACAGTTGTGCATCTTCAGCCTTCTAGAGCACAGGTTGTGAGGGACACACACTGAATGCTCTTTGTTTATTGTGAATTACAGTGAGGTGACAGAGGATAAATTGCTTAAGCTACTGTCATAGATAGTGAGTTTATCAAAAGTCTGTATAATGCTTCAGCCTCTTCCTGTCTGTCTTAACATACACAGGCTTTCTGTGGGTTGTGACGTACCACATACCAACACAAAAAGCAGTGGTCCATAAACAAAAGATTGGGAACCACTGATTTAGGATATGAGAGAGTCAAAGTATAATGTCTGCAATTCATTTCTGCTGTTGTTCCAGTGATCCAAGACACTTAAACAATCTTTAGATATGATCAAACATTGACAATAGAATTACATTAGCTGTGTCAGGACAAAACTCACAACTGAAATTACCAGAGCAGCACCTTAGCGCTTGAAAAACCAAATGGATGATACAGCAAAGATCTCCCAAGCCAGGATCTGAAAATATTCTTAATGATTTTAAAGAGTCCCTTTTTAGGTATCCAGCATTTAACATGTCACAGTCTCTGAGTATCAAGAAATGGTGAGAACATAATCCTGTGTTCTTCATGTTTCTGAATAGCTGTTATGAAAAAAAAAAAATGTTTAAAGCAGAAGCACACCAAGCTGTTATGCTGCAGAAAGTGACAGGCCATAAAGATATGGAATACACTCTGTGGTTTCCCTACTGAATTCATAAAGAGCATACCAAGTACCCCTCTGATGCCTGTTATAAAAGCAGTACTTAAACAGGTGATCCAAAAGACGTCATATTTGCATGCAGATTTCATACTAAGTTCTTTGGTGGTAACTAGCAATACTTCCTTAGAATCACAATGTAAAACAGGCCTTTGTAACCTATAGATACTGCATAGGATTCATAAATGCGAGTCATTTGATTTTATATGGCATGATCAATTGGTAAATGTACCCCAGCTGTGACATTTTTTCTTCAAATGTTTAGTTGTTACATTCTCTTTCAGTTCCAAACTGTAAAGATCTCAGGAACCATGCAGGAAGAGTTAAATGTAAAGCTATAAACATCTGATGTAAATAAATTTGTTACAGAGAGCTGTCCTTTAAGAAAGGAGATACTGTCTATATCCTCAGGAAAATTGATCAAAACTGGTATGAGGGTGAGCACCATGGAAGAGTTGGAATATTCCCAATTTCTTATGTTGAGGTTTGTTCTTTGTTTTAATTCCTTTAATTAATTTGGGTAATAGGTCCACAAACCACATGAGAATGATTAAAATCTGGCTTTTCTTTTTCCTTAGAAACTTTCTCCCCCAGAAAAAGCACAGCCTGCCAGGCCACCTCCCCCTGCACAGATTGGAGAGATTGGAGAAGCTGTTGCCAAATATAATTTCAGCGCAGACACAAATGTGGAGTTATCACTTAGAAAGGTACAGTTGAGAACTATCTTACATTAAAATACCATTATAATGTCTCCTGCTACACAGAGTCAATATGTAGGTAAATACTGTGCTCTGTGTGCTCTGCACTCAAAGATTTGCAATGCACAAAACAATGCCATGGTAGGAAACTCTTACATAATAGCTTGTTGGCTTGCAGTCTGTCTCAGCTACCTGCAAATACTGTAAATGTGTTGTGCCTTAGGTTTGTAACATACACAATCATCTGCTAACTGCCCAGCTAAATTTTGAGTTTTCACTTCAATTATCTATTCCTTTTTTTAATTATTATTGCTGGCTGTCACAATATTATAGTAAGGATTTTAATGCAGAATTAATAGAAAATTACAGAATACAAAAGATACCAAAAAAAAGCATCAGAGATATTTTTGTGAATGTAAATATTTTATTGAATAACAGTTCTCTGTTTATAATGTTCTGTTATCTTTCCTATGCATATCCTGGTAACTGTACTGAATTGCACATGAGCAATTTAATTTCTGAAATGAGCTGTTAATTTCTGAAGTTTGTTAGACACTGGAATATTAATAGTGAGAAACTTTAGAGAAACTTTATTATTGCAGATATTAAATACTTAGTTGTAAGTAGTCTGTACTTCTCATCCACTGGGAATACCTGCCCCTTACTTTTTTTTTTTAATTAAGAAGTAGAGTTCATAGAAACTTTTCAGTGGTTTGTTTATCTTTTGAACAAAAAAGTAAGGATAGAGATGTTTGTTGCTGACCTAGAGCTTAATTCAGCACTACTGAAAATAATGAGTCTAATAATTTTACTCATTTGACATTCATAGAAGTCAGAGAGGTCTAAAAAAACCCAAGGAATAGGAACTTAGAGAAATTAATTGAAATTTCCATTTCAATTTCTACAGTCTTAAAGATCAGTATTTTACATAGGGCACTTCTTTCTCTCATATTTTCAACAGACTCACACTTTTTAGTTTTCTATCTTCACTTATTCCAATTTTACTGATAACAAAGCACTTGCATGGATTTAACTTTTATCACTCTTAAGAAAAAATGGGCATAGCAGTCACTGTTGCATACTGTAGATGGGGCATTAGCTAGTAGTTTGGCCAACAATTAAAAAAGGTTATGTTCCAAAGAAAAGTGTTAATGTTAATCTCCAAAGCAAGAGGAGAGGACTACATGAGATTCCCCTCAGATAAAAGAGCAGCACTTTCAGTCCATGCCTAACCCCTCATTTTACTGGGATGGTAGTTTTATGTATGGCTATTATCAATGGGAGGAAAAATGGGGAAATGGAGATGATGCTCCAGACTGATGGGAAACAGCACTGTAGGGAAGATACTATTATGTTTTAAAATAATACCTGCTATGCACAAAATTAACTTTCAATGTATGTGCTGATAACTCATTTTCATAATGCATTTCAGGGGGACAGAGTAATTCTTCTTAAGCGAGTTGATCAAAACTGGTATGAAGGTAAAATACCAGGAACCAACAAACAAGGCATCTTCCCTGTTTCCTATGTAGAAGTCATCAAAAAGAATCCATCAAAAAGTGTTGATGACTATCCTGACCCTCCAATACCCCAAAGCTATTCTAGTGACAGAATACATCATTTAAGTTCAACTAAGGTAAGGATTTTCTGATGTTAGCTGCCACCCCTAGAGTGAGTTTAGAAGGACTTGTAATTTTTTTGTTAGCATTATACATAACTTAGACACTAAGTACACAACATTTTCTTTCTTGCACAGGTAGGATTGCATTACTATGTTGTTATTAAATTATTTTTAATAGACAAGTGTGTCTCATATTCTACCAGGATTTATGCTCTTTTCTTCATTGGCTATTACGTTATTTTAGTAGAGACAGGCCAAATTTGGGCAGAAAAGTCAACAGAGAAAAATTTATTTGGGAATCTTAGCAAGAATTTGAGCGTTAAGTGAGTCTAGCAGACTTCTAACAGTACAGTGTAAAGACATTCCCACAACACAGCTGTCCTAAAAGCCTACGGTTCCATAAGCACGCAGGACACAGCTTGCCAAGACCAGTCCAGTACCCTTTGAAGCAAAGGAGAACAGCCAGTGATTCTGTACCAAAACCTTCCTCCTTTTGCCATTCATAGTCTAGGAGGAAGCTGTTGGTACATTCTTTGGAATGGTACAGACTTACAGTATTGTTTCATGTAGGAGTGAGATGATTATCATCACATTGTCAATGAACTTGGATTCAGATCTTTATGGTTGTCTATTTTTCACACCAAATGTGTATCGTAGGTCCCCAGTTGTTTTCCTTCTAGTCTAGGTAACCACCACAAATCATACTACAGGATGCTGCAGAAAGATTCCTGTGTTCTGGTTTATCATTTACCTGTGAGGCTTTGCACTCACCTGTGCAGGGAACATAACATTTTTGGCAGTGATAGAGACTAAGGAAGTTTGTGCATACAAACTGTGCTTAGAATTAACATGTTATCAATTATTTTGAACACTCAAGATGGAAACTTTCTAGATCTTCCTCTTTACCTTTGTTCTTTGTCTTCAGCATGGGCAGTGGGTTTTGTGTGTAATTATAAACTTCTTTATCCTGCTATTAATCCATATTTCATTTGGTTTTGTCCCCTTTTCTACTTTTACTTTTCTACTTCTATCTTCCATACTTGGTGGTCAACCACACGCTTCAACTTTGAAATAAGTTTCACATTTACTTACTACTTTGGAGTTGTAAAAAGCTACCCAAAGATGTCATTTATAGGCAACAGCAACCTCTGAAAATATTTCTTATTACTAAGTATTAGTTGGTTTGTGACAGTTGCTAGAACAGGTCTTGTCTAGTTTTCCAGAATGTGTCACAACAGAGAACTAGATCCTATCTCTTCTATTCCCACAAAACTGTTCAAGTAACATCAAATTCTGTAGCTGCCAACTGAGGTATTCATAAGCTGGGCCCCCTTATTGTGACAGGAATACAGAGGGTCCTGAAGGCAAGTCAAGACTATGAGGCAGCTAAAGTGCTCCATATTCCAGAGATGCCTCCCTGTTTTCTATGGAGGAGGCTTCTCTCTAAGGTATCCTACTAAAGCTCCATAGCCCATGTTGAGCACAGGTGATGCTTCAGAGCATTTACATCCATATTACAAAACTATCCTGCCACTATTATTTAGTTATTATCCTGCCACTATTATTTAGTTATTACTAAATTAGTTCATGGGGGAAGGAAACTGGTAGAAGCCTTCTTTTTAACATAAGATACTTTTGCAATAATCAGGTTAAAAAAAACCCAAACAACCAAAACCACCTTCCACTGAGACTCTTAAACAGACATCTTTTTTCTGGATTAGTTGTATTCAGAAATGGCAATACCATGAAGAAGACATGTTGTTCCTGGCTACTTAGAAGAATTTCATCAGTCCTGGAGGGGTTCTAGAGTTTACCACACTTTCTGATACCACTTACCCTATTCCTTTGGGGGCTTTTTACCACATACTGCTCCTTGTTGCTAGAACAATTGCACTAAACTTCTCTGGCCTAATGGCAATAAAATAATTAAGCAATACAAGTTATGGGCAAGTTTTGCTCTCCATAATTTGACCTAATCCATCTATATCTTTAGATCTAGTGCAGCTTATAGCCATGGGAAAGTAAAAATGGTGAAGTCTCCTCAGCAGTATTGTTGACCTTAAAACCACAAGTTAGGGACCCTTGCTTAATGATGAGGAAAAGAGACTGAGTATTTCTGTTAACAGCCTAGCTCTGCTTTAGCAGACTGCATTGTATCAGTCTATACTGTTTACTTTGGTACAGAAGACTCTGTAACAAAGGTTTGTCTGACTATAATATAAAAATGTTTGCCTCAAGAAAACTCAAGCAGAAGGTAAGTAAACTCAGCTCCCTATTCTGCAACATTAATGTAGACTTTTGAAATTATTTTTCTCTACTACATTAATAATTAGTCTGTCATAGTCCTGATAACTTAGAGGTGTACATCTATTTATTTTGGATAGTTGTAACGATGAGATCAAAATACTCTTTGCTCAATTTTAATTTTGAGGATTAATAGTAACAAAAATGCATTTTCAGTATTTATTGAAGCAATGGATATCTACTGATGCTGTGTACGTATGACTCACCAGTCTCTCATTCTTAGAAAAGGACGTTTCTTTTACCAGAAGGATACTTCAATCAATATTGTGTAACGGTACTCAAAGCATACTGTTGTGTACTGTCATATCACTATTTAAAAGCATTGTTGACTGCCTATGTCCAGCTTGAACTGAATGTACCTTTCATAAATGTTGAAATCATTTTGAACTAATAGGGTTAATTTTGAAAAACAAATTCATTCTGCAGCTGCTCATGCCTTAATAAAAGTATGCAATGTATTAAAGATGTTTCTTAAACATTTACTCAGAAGTACTAAGAAAAAGTAGAAGTATTAACACTTTAATAATTAGAAATTACCTCAGTTGTTATACTTGAAAAGAAGTATTTAATGACACCTGAAGTGTACTTCTGAAAATGCTGTTCTCAAAATAAGAGTAATGGTTTGGGAAAATTGCATTTATATTAATTGTATGATTTAATAACCTGTGACAGGCTCACTAACAGAGCACCCTAAGTAACATAACTTAAGCAGATCAAATGCAGTTGCCTTCATGAATGTAATGATTCAGAGCTCTCTTAATGTTTGACATTTATGCCCTAAGCCAGAACCTGATAGTTTCATGTTTCAAATGTCTTCCCTGCTGTTCTGATTCATGTAGTAGTGATTTCAGACACCCATGGTCACTGAAATTGTACCCTGTAATCCAGATGATGGCACAGACATTTTTCTTTTCCTGTTTACTCATATCCTAATTCTCTATCATGCTTATCTATTTCAATTCCCATGTTTTTCTTTTTGAAGTTGCCTTCCCAAGCACTGACCCCACTTTCCAGACAACTTCCCTCATCTTGGTCATGCATTGATCAAAAGATTCTCCAGGCTGACTCTAGTGATTTGTTCTCAAGGACTGTTGGGTTTTCACCTTCAGCCATGTGCAACTTGACTTCTCCATCAGTTCCAGACAGTTTTCTTTGTGACTTAGAAGAACTCAATTCCTTGGCATTAGCAACCTCCCAAACTGTAGCAATCTCCCCAGATAATAGCATTCAGCACGTTAAGGATGGTCACTTTATGCCAAATACAGAGGTGTTTCTCAGCTCTCCTACAGCTCTTCCTCTGTCCTTTCTTGTATCTCCCTCTGTCTCGTGTTCAGCCAGCTCATCTCATGACATAGCATATAAGCATGTCACCAACAATACCAAGTCAGGAAAAGAGAAAGACTTAGAAGGCATAATTGACCCTTTAGTTATTGAAGAACCTAGAGATTTGTCAGATACTACAAGAGAAAGTGAACGTGGCACTATCCATAACATCCCTTCGCCATATGAAGAAGGTTCCTTGACCAGTGTGCTAGCTGCAAGTGCTGAAAACAAAGAGGAAATCTGTACTGCAGAACAGTCACTTAATAGAGGGGATCAGTCAGAACCTCAAGAATCAGATTTCTCTGGAGAAGCACAAGACACAATAGAAGAACTGACTAGACTGTATATAGAGGAGGATCTGGTACATGACAATTCAGAATTCCCAATAGCAAGTGGAGAAGATTCTATGGATTATTATGAAGGATATACTGCACCAAATATTGATAAGGTATTTTAATTTCTGACAACCCTGACTTCTGTGTTCAGATAACTTAGTATAATTATTCTCTGCCTTGTATTTATGTGTTTGTATTGTGCACAGGCACAGTTTTACATAATTGCATTTGATAAAATTGAGCTCTGAGGAGCAAGCTGGTTTAAGAAAGGTGTCCCTGGCCTTGGCAGGGAGGTTGGAGCTAGATAATCTTTAAAGTCCCTTCCCACCCAAACCATTCTATGAGTCTATGATTAAAAATTGTCAGCATTAGTGGGCAGTCCCTTCTCAGAAGTAGGCATATGCACCATAGTAAATTCTATGATGTATCAATTATGCTGGTCCTTTACCTCCTGTCCTTACTGTTTGCCAAGGAGCTTCTGATGTGAAAAGCCAGAGAACCATTTCACTCCCTGGCCCATTTTGTGCTGCCCCTTTTGCGAGAGATGTCCCAGCAGGCAAATGCTGTCAACAGCCTCCAGAGGGAGGGACGTTGCCTCCTGAAGAGCCTCTGTGGTTTGTGCTTCGCATATGTCTGTTCACCAGCTGATGTATTTATAGGAAGCTCTGTTATGAGTATCTGACTAACAGTAACAGATCAGATTAGTTTGGCAGTTAGACAAATGCTTCCTCCTGGAGCCTTCCCTAGTTCCTCTTTGGGACAGTACATCACTGAACTATCCCAAACGTGTGCTGACCATTAAATGCCACAATATAACTATACAGTTTGTGTGGTTTCCAGGCATGATCTTTTTTCTGTCCAGCACTTACTTCAACAGACTATTCAGGTAGTTGCTTTGACTGTCAGCATGCAAGTCAGGTGCTTAGGACAGTATGTTTTAGGCCAAATTTTAAACTATTTAATTACATTTTGCAGGCTACCTCTACCCTTAAATGACTTGAAAAACTTAAGAATAGAGGTGAAATCCATGGCCACAAATGGCAACTTTTTAATGCTTTTTGAGGAAAGAAATTGCTTCCAGAAAAGTAGATGACTAATAATAAGATTAGCATGAGCTTTGTGATTGTTTGTGTTAGTTCTATGTCTCCTTACTGAGCATTTGAACATACTTCAGCTTATTCTGTAACACAGTTTTATAGCACAGCTACTTCTCATAGTTCTTAAACATTTAATCCAGCTCTGCTTTCTGCTGGAACAGCAGGAGACTGATCCTCTTTTCCATCTTTCTTCTACTCTTCCATTTCCCTCTGCCAAGGCATCTACTTCCCACTCCGTTCCTACAATATCCCTGTCTACTGCTTCCCTCTCACCTCCTCTCCTCTCTAAACCCTTTCATCAGCAGGAGAAAGACTCACTACAGTTAAAGGTAACTGCACCTCTTGGATATGGATTGTTGTAAATCGTGTCTATTAAATAACTGCAAGGCTAACACTGAGTTTGATCTTCTCAGATGTACTGCTTTCTCTACTAATATTAAATAACATAAGAAATGGAGAATTGATAGACCTTTTTCAAATGAAACTCAAGGTAAAACTATAACCATTATAATGCAATTAAATAGTTTAAGATGATGGCAGTGATAGGAAAGCAGAAAACCTTGAACTCAATTTCAGGTCCATACCCAGACAGCAATGTAACTTAGTTAATTCAATGAAACAGAACTGTATTCAAGTAGCAACTAGATAACATTTCTGTATTCAAGTATGCAGCAACTAGATAACATTTGTGATTCTGTTTTCAATTTCAAACCAAAGCCTGGGAGAAAAGTCATAAATTTCATAGAAAAGCACCACTGCATAGGGTCATGTTCTAAATACCAATTCTGTTAGTCAAGGACTGGACAAAGATTATTCCCTCTTCAGGACTACAGTTTGTGTCAACATTGAAGCTCTGTGGCAGCAAAATGAAAACTTGCTCTAGAAAGACAAAGTTGATTTGCAGTGCTGACTTCCAGAAGATTCATCTGCTCATAAAAAGGAGAAAAAGTCATGTAAAGAGACATTATCCTAGAAAAGTGATCATTGCATCATTACATCTATGTCATAAACACCCTCCTTTTTTTTTCCATACCATCAACCCCATTTTGCAATGTGCATTCATAGAAAATACAGACATAATGGACTTAAAGAAGTCTTAGAGATCAACAGATCTGTTTCTTTTCACATAAGACACATAAGACTTCTTTCCAGGGCATGAATCTGTCATGAGCTTAGATTTGTTCCACCTCAAAGAAGGGGTAAAACAGAGTAGTGCACTTGTTTCTACAACTTTTAATAATTTAGCAGTCAGTAGAGTGCTTTTGGTGCTTTTGCTTAGCCTAACCAGAAAAATTAAGAGCATTCCTCATCTACACTGAAATTCTTTTTAGGTGACCTTTATATTCTTTGCCCTTATTTGAGCAAGGTGTGTTAATCTAAGCTGGAAATAAATAGAAGGAATATATGTTCTTGAAACTAATACTTTAGTAACTTTAGTTAATTTAAAAATACATACATATGGATATATACATATATATATATGAGATATGTGGCTTAAAACTAAATGGAATACAAGGAGCTATGGGTGGGAGGTGTCACTTGGCCCTTTGTTGGTGGGAAGGATGTGTCCTCCAAAGGAAGTCTGAAGACATATCCTTAGGAGAAATGCTGACATTTTTCTGCACATTTGCCCTCTCATGGTACCTCTTTTTCTTGTTCTTATTCACCCCTCTCCTAAGAGGAGGCTGGTTTTTTGTTCAGTCACATTCTACTGACAGTCACAAATACCTAAGAAAAGGTTTTCAACATAGCACTCCACTCTCCTCACATTCCCCCACAACTCACCCCTGCCCATAAGATTTCCCATTTGCAGCACACACGCCCCTTAAAGAACTGAATTCTGACAAACATGAACCTGATTTGTAGTGATGCCAACAAAATGAGGGTATTTTCATGAAGTACTTTCCACCAAGTATTTACTTACTTTCTAAATGCAAATCCAATGGGTGTGTTCTGTTTAAAAAGGAATTGCATTTTCCATTGGTGTTTCTAAGGTAGCCTTTCTGCTCTTTACTGTTGAGTTCTTCTGTGTTATTATCTGAGCTACTTCAGGGGGTACATGTTACAACTGCATATACTATACTAGATTCATCTTTTAGTTGAAACATGTAAGGGCATGTGCCAGAGGAGGAAACCCAAAAAAAGATACAGTGGTAGCAGTGAAAGTACTGTATACTAATAGTACCCTTCCTTCTACCTATAACAGCTGCTTTTTGTTATCAGGAAGAGCATGTCTGATTTGCATGTATGAATGAAGCAACAGAAATCCCATGATGCTTCATTCTTAAACTCTCACTTGACAAAGTTTTTGTGGTTCTTCTAGGCTAATTTAAAGAGGGAGATATTTGTTATGGGTAAACCTCCTCGTAGCCCAGTGATGACTAAGAGATCCTGCAGCTCACCTGTCAGAGGTCACAGCTATTCACACAGGGTATGGTACTGGATGCCCAGTGTGCAATAACAGCTTCTCCATGGACAAGGAGCTCAGTGTCTAGTCTTTCAGTATTTTGCTTTTACCCAAGTGTCTCAATACTGTCAGTATGCCGTGTTTTCTTCCTGCTGTGCTTCTGTGCTATGACTGAGTAAAGGCAACAGGTCTGTGTGTGCCTGAAGTTTTTATATAAATCCATTAGTATACTGTATCTCTGCAGTACTGCATGGTATTTCCAGTGCTACAAGGTGTTTATATTTAGTCTGGTTCTTTATAGTTAGTCTAGTTTTATTAAAATTACTCCTCTCTTTCAAAGCATTTTTAGTTTATTAAAATTGCGGCTTCTAAGAGTGAAAAATTTATTCTCCATTATGTGTATACACGCTTTTGCATGTATACAGACTGAATTTTTAGTTTTAAATCCATGTCCTTCTTTTCAAAATGTTTTGCTCCTGCTGTATTTTTTCACTCAATACTGTCCTGTTTATCCAAGCATTCCAGATTTTAATACTCTTTAACCTTTTACTTCTTATCTGTAACAGAACCGTAACACAACTCTAATATTTTCACCTAGCTGGAAAGTCAGGTTGTTTAGAGTTTGCATGGATTTTGCTGAAAAAGGTAATCCACATTATGAAAAAGGGGGGGAAAAAAAACAAAACACAAAAAGTCAAACATAAAAAACCCACCCTCAATCTAAACTATATGAAAATGAGAATTTATGGCTTATATTTTACTTTCAGTCTGAGATTTGTCTTTTGCATTGGTTTCTTAACATTTAGGTCTCAAAGCTGGCAATGGGATGAATTGTTTTCTATGCTGTTGCTGCTGATTTTAGGTGATCATCTTTCTGGTGTCTCCCTTTTTAAAATTCAAATCTTAGTTTAAGATATGCAGGTTTGTGTAACTTCCAAAGTCTTGGCTTTTTGGCAGGCCTCTGTTTTCTTCCAGCTGTTAAGGGGACAGTGCTTTCTTCATTAATGAAGAAAGACAGTTCAATCCTAGGAAGGCCAGGATTCTTGTAGCAGAGGACAAACACCATCTCACAGAAAGTCCAACTAGGAATGAGAGCTGTAAAAAAGGGATTAAGCCCTACTTTAATTTTGCACATTACTCCAAATGAATTATATGTAACCAGTATATTAAGAGGAGTGCAATGGTTAATGTGTAATGTATTTATGACTTTAACTCCAAAAGTACAAGAGCACGTACTATGCACCTAATTTGCATGCTCAGGACTCTACAGAACTTTTATATGCAAGTGCAGTATCAACCATGCATGAAAATCAGGCATACAACTGGGACCATTGACTTGACTGCACACTCCTTAATGTTTTTGGGATTAGGTCCTGCAGTATTTCGCAGGAAATAGGATAGTCTAGTAAATGGAGGTACTATTGAAAACTTGAAATCTTTGTAACAGTCTCGTCTAGCCAAAGCAACTGTATGTGGGAATGAGAGCTTAGGAAAAGAAAACAGGGAGAAAGCTTCTGGATGTCAGCTGGGGTATTATTGTGGAATGCACCCAAATAAAGAGCAAGCACCAAGGTCCCCATTGTGATACCACCAATTACTTCACCCTATTTCTCCAAGACTCTAATTTTGTCACAAGACCATTTTCTTTGTGGCAATAACATAGAGTTGAAAATCATGAGTCACCTTGATTCTTACCTATTTCCACAGTAGTTAATTAGCAATAGAACCTTTTATGAAGCATATGCAGAAAAACAAGATAATACAAACCTACCCAGTTTCTTCCTGGCTTGGTATTAGATTCAAAGCATTAAATCATTTGTAGCATTGTTTAGGACTTTTACCTCCATTGTTTATAGGAGAAGTCCTCAACCTCAGTCCTTAACCTTAAACCACCATCTCTGACTATCTTTGGCATTCAGCTCAGTTACAGACCTGATGAAAGATTAGCAGGTCAGATTCCAGTCTAAATACAAAGCATTCTGACTATTCTCCTCTTGCTTGACAAGCCAGCCATTGAAGGAGGTTTACTGAGAACTACGTAATTTGCAATCTTTACTGTTTATTCTTCGGTAAAATTATCCATCTTTCTTTGTACACTGGCAGAGGAGAGTTAAGTGAGGGAGAGAAGACACTAAAGAGTATAAACTTTTTTTTTTTTTTTTTAACTTTGAAAATCTCTTTCCCACCTGGCATTCAATAATATGAATTTTTTTTAAAAAAAATCTGTAATCTACCTGCCTGCATATTTAGGCACCTTTTAGAAGTTATACTCTATAGACTGTAAGGTGCACACTGTTCACAATATTTTCTGCATGTATTCATAGAAACTGCTGAAAATAAATTTAACTAATTTCATCTGGAGATGCTGAGAGTGAAAAGAGGGGGGAAAAAACCTAACAAACTACATCCTGTGGAGTTTTGTTCAGTTTTTGCCATCGGTCTGTCAATTGTTTACTGTTGCCTTCTCTCTTGGAAGACTTCAAGAGTGATAAAAGAGTGACTGAAATAGTCAAACCAAGAGAGAACCACAGGGCAATAAGACAAATTCCATGGCTTAAAGATCAGGTTGCAGTTTACTCAATTCATGAAAGAAAGTGCTATGAGCAGTGTTTGATGTCCACATTCCCAAGACAGATATGGTTCCCAGACTAGTCTCTACAGCATGACCAGAGGGCATCCTCAGTCAACAGAGAATACGATCCCTGCTCATGTCAAGAGCTTTCCCAAGCAGCTGCTCCTGCACTTTCTGGCCCCAGCCAGATTCTAATCAGTATAAGTCAATGACTTTCTAAGCAGGATATGGTTTCTGTAGAAGGTTAGTATTTTTCATTTCCATTGCATCCAGATGTACTGAATATTATTGCTCAGTAGTGCTCCATTAAGAAGAAACATAGTTCCTTTGAAAAAGCTTTGCACTGGAAATACAGACTACTTTTTTCTGTTGAAGTGTTAATTGTTATATTCACACAATTAAATGTATTCTTTAAAAAAATGTTTCTGTTCTTTGCCTCCCAACAGCCCGCATGGCTTGAGATGAAACAGAATTAGTTAAAGCATAGCATGTTATGCCTGCCAAGTTAGTACTCTGTGTGTGTGATGTAAATTGGTATGTCGTTCGTCTGTGGATATTCTAGATTCTGCCATTATGTACCGGAGATTTTATTTCTGCCTATCTAAAAATATATTTCACCCAAAGAATGTATGATGTTCATCAGTTGCATCTGATTTTTCTAATGTTATTTCTGTTTCACAGTGAAGAGGCAGCAGGGTTCTATTCCAGCTTTGTACTGTACTATAAATAGAAAGGACTGTTGATGAAGTTCACAGTTTTGTTTAGTTTTTATTATGACCTCCAAAAATCAGCTCTTTAAACGTGCCAAGATTCAGTTGTTTGTCATGTCTTTTAAGAATTTATTCTGAGTTGGAAGGGGGCAGAATGGGCCATGGTTTTACACAAGGTAGAATATGAACTCTTGAGCAACTATGTGTTTGTTACACCCCTATCCAAATATTTGAACCTTAAACTGCAAATCTTTATTACATTTCAAATCATTTCATTTCAGCCACAGCGCCCTGTGCTTTCTCATGAAAATATACACAGTGGGGGGGAAGCGTAAGTATAATTCTTGTCTACTAAACCAAAACCTAACATTTAAGCAACAGCCAATATGTCATCAGATAATTTTTTAACTTGCCAAGTACAATTACAAAGAGATTTCACAGATTTATAGATAACTGCATGATGTAGGAAGATATCCAAGAAAGTCCCAGAGGAAAAAGCCTTATTTGTTTAATTTTATATTCAGTGCAGCCAGACATGGCAACTTAACAGTTCTCCATGGTCTGTACTTACAGAAGAGATTTTGACTATTTTTATTCTCTCCATTTTTACATCTCAGCAAAATGACAATTACAGATTCAACACTGATTCAACTGATCTGCTTTACTGAGTTGATACAATTATTCAGAAACAGTTCTGGATATGAACAGAGAGAAGAAAAGTAACTTGATAATGTTGATCACAGAAACACAGGCTCACACATTTTGGTGTGATTTACAAGTACAATTCAAATACGAGATACAAGAAAAGCTTTTCTGAAAACTGGAGAAGAACCTAGAATCCAAGTCATATTTTGAGAAACATATTAAGTGCTTGGGATATTTCAGTACTGACTGTTAAAATGCAAGTTCAGTGAAAGATTTTCTTGAGAGTCATGTCCCTCCCCCAGTCCTCCACTCGGGTCCTACTTCAGTGATTACTGAAACCAGTAGCCATTCTTCCTTTAGCATCAGACCACTTCAGCACGTGCCCTATTACATTATTTTTCATTAAATGCACCTAAGGTTTATTGTGTAAAAATATTTGTAAGTTTTTCTTAGTCATTTGATGATGGAAAAGAGGGGCAAAAAGTTACCAAATAGCTATACCACAGATGTATAATTAGATCTGGATATCTAATCTCACTAAAACCACAACTTCCTTTTGGTATTGTTGAGCATACTGGAGCACCTAACACAGTTTTGAAAGCAATAATTTTCTAATTCCTTTTGTTCAATATAGTATAAGTAGTTCATGACTAAAGTTATTGATTCCTAAAATTAAAAATAGAAATATATTTAAATTGCCAACTAACCATTCTTTCTCTTGAATATGTTTTCTGTCAGTATTGTAAATGCTAGTAGAGTTTTCATACTTATGAAAGTCTTAGATTAGCATAAAGAGAATGAAATTACTACAAAGGAGTTTTTTAAATGGATTATCTAGAAATTACGAAGATTAAATTTCTAAAGTTCAAAGAGAGCTCATTGGGAAGTTCTTGTTATTGTACTTGAGTAAGTAATTGGCTTGAATCCTATTCATGGCGCATTACATCTGCAAATCCTGTCCCCTTGGAAGCTGCATTTAATTATTTTTTGGAATATCAACATACCTCTTCTTTCCTGGAATGATGATAAGCATAATAGAAAATATTATTGCCAGTTAGTTTTTTGCACAGATTGTTCTTACTCCTGCTACACAAATTACCAAAGGTAATTGCTTAAACAACCAGTCTCTTTCCATTTTATTAGTGTAATTAAAATATAAAAAGAGACTTTTGGGGCTTGGAAAGATGACTACCAGTGACGAGAAATTAAGTGATTTTTTTTTTCTTGGAACATTTTCTTCTTTTCTAATCTCCAAACCAGCAATGTGCAAAATAAGTGTAGCTTATTCAAGATAACTGTCATTAAACTAAACCTAGCATCAGTCTGTATATAGGATTTTCAAACTGGACTTTCAGGGGCAGAAATTTTTTACTAAAGTAAATGTCTTATTTAAGCCATGAACACTTAGCTGGAATGATAAACACATCAATGAGAAAGCTATCTTGTTTGTACTAGGAAAAGCGTAATAGTGGTCTTAAGGTTTAAAACTTGGTGAACTGTTTTAAGAGAAAAGAATGGATACAATTATGTTTCGCTTCAGTAATCTGAAATTAAAACTATATCCTTTTCCCAATTTCTGCAGTTTTACCCTGCTTCTTTTTAGACAGTCAGTCATATCTGAGGCACAGTTGCTTAGGAAAAAAGGCTAGTTCTGACTCTGCAGGACTCACAGCCTTGTGCAACAATCTTCCTGTGGGCTCTCAGCCCCAGAACCTTCAGTTCCCCCTAGTGAGAGTTTATTCTTTCAATTCAAAAAACTTTAATTAAAAGCTGACAAGGAATGAAATACAGTGCATTTAGTAATTGCACACCTCTTGCCATTTATCCACCTTACATCCAGCAATCTGCAGCCCTGGCCAGGTGTGGAAGCACAGCTCAGGGTTTGAATATTGTTTGAGTTTCCATCCATATGTCCTCTATTTGATTCATGTCTCACTCTCAGAGATAGATGGCTTATCTGTGTAGCCCCTGAAGAGCCCAGGGAGCTCCCCCAGCCACAGTGACAGTGTGTGAGAGCTGCTGTCCTGGGTACCCTTGCTTGTGCTGTTACTGGCTTCTCAGAGCTTAAAGGCAGGACCACAGTGTTAGGTGCTGATCATGGAAGGTTACAAGGCTAACACATCTAGACTTTCCATTAGAAGTCCTCTGTTTGGTGACTGAACTATAAAATAACACTAAAATGTAAAAAAAAAAATACCTATTTTTGAAACAACTGGTTGAGGAGCCATCAGGCTTTCCTTTAAACCCAATCTGAAGTCTCTCATGAGTTGCCTTTCTAATGAAGGTTTTATTTGCTCTAAGTTCCTAACCCTCAAATCCACCAGGCAAAAAAAAAAGTCTTTTTCCCCTCAATTTGCAAGAATTGTTTCCTCTTAATTTTTAAACCAGCTCCTTTACTTAAGCAAAAGTGCAAGGAACTTTTACTTCTTTTTAAAATGCATCGTTTGTCCTATTTAAGGTTTCAGGCTCTATATAACTATACTCCTAGGAACGAAGATGAATTGGAGCTCAGAGAGGGAGATGTCATTGATGTGATGGAAAAATGTGATGATGGATGGTTTGTGGGTATGTTTTAATTTGGTTGCTTTCTTCTTTTTTTACCCCCTGACCTGTGCTGCTTTCTTTGTGTAGTGTCTTTTGAACAACTTGATTTTTGGCATTTAGTGTAATAAACTTGAACCTGGCTTTATCAGGAGAAATCCCAACCAAAATCCACTGAAATTAGCAGGCGATTTTGCACTTTTGTCTTTTAAAAAGGATAGATGCAAATTGACACACACCTCTCGATTGTTGTACAGCATTGCAGTCATTTGTGACACAGAATGGACTATGTATTATTTCTCTCTTTATAAAGGCCAGGTAACTTTAAACATTCTCACATGTATAAATCTACAGCACTTGTGAAACCCAAGTATTACTGAACAAACGGCGATTTCATAACCAGGCCTAGATACGGTGACTTGATCATTTCATAAACCCTCATGCACACAGCTGCTAACGTAATCATCTGACAGGTCCTCACTATTTAATAAAATTCACATTGTTTACACTTTATGTTGTTGAAGTTAAATTATTTCTGTGTACTAAGAATTTTAGCACAGCTTTTAATCAGACCTAACAATTTAATCAAATATGCCTTTTCGTTTGTATTTTCCTTCCTGCAGCTACACTTTGTTATACCTCACAAATAAACTTATATAGCATAAGGAACTGTAGCTCATTCTGTTTGTGCAATATTAAACATAAAAATTTTAAGGCCATGCTTACATAGTGATTTTCTGTTGTTATTCCCATCTTTCATCTATTGCTTCTAATTTCAGGAACCTCAAGAAGAACCAAATTCTTTGGTACTTTCCCTGGAAACTATGTCAAGAGGCTGTGAAATTTTTTTTCTACTTATTTATGCTGCATCTCTGCAACACATCTGCATAAAGCTGCTAGAAAACATGCTACGCTGGCCTTCTGTTTTCTTGCTTGCAGTCTCAAATAGAGGCCATCTAGTTCATCCTCATCCCATCCCACCCGCCAAACCGTTCCAGCAGTGTTACAGCAACGACCACAGTGTGAATAACTAAGCTTTTCTGAGACAAGAGGAATCATTTCAACATTTAAATACTCCCTGCTTTAAAGTCTTTTCATGTGAAACACAATAGGAAAAGCCTGGTCACAGGTACACAGAGGAGTTGCCATCGGGGGTGGGGGGAAAGGGGGAAAAATTATTCTTGGTTTGAACATTTGTGGCACTACCATGAAGTCTGGTGGGATTTCTTCAGCATGCATGTAATTCAGAGGAAAGTTGCTGTTTACTATTTTTTAAAAAATTGATTTTACACAGTCTTATTAGCTTGGCAGCATTTGTTGCTTCCACATTGCTGTGTCACGGTTTTGCCTATTGTACTGGTTTACAATGTATGACCAACTTTAATATAGATTTTTTTTTTGCCTGCACTTGTATGCTGTAACAAATGCACAGTGATTGTAAAATCTCAAGCAAGCAAGGTGAAAAATAGAAGAACTGCAAGTGTTCTGAACGGGTGCAATGGTATTGGCAAAATCTTTTTTTCTTTTTTTTTCCCTAATGAAAAACTGTAGTGAACCTGTAGTGTTTTCTGTTAAAAGGTAAGAAGTGCAAAAGACACAAAGACTTGGGAAAGAGGATTTAAGGAAGAGCAAGACAATGCTGTAAGCATAGACAATAATAACCTGCTATTGATGTCTGATATTAAATGGTTGTAATCAAAATGTAATAGTAAGCAACATGAAGTGTAAGAGGTTAGTGTTTTTACTTATCAGGAAATTAAAGAAGCAGGAAAGTAAACAGTGTTAGTGCAAAGGGTTGTTGGGTTTTGGTTTTTTTCTTTCCTAACATAGCCACCTGAAAAATATTCACAGGCATCATGTACTGATTTATTTCACTATATATGTGTATGTATGTTAATGAAACCCAAGTTACACATTCTTTATAGGAATTTAGACAGAAAAAAGTCACAAGTATTAAAACCAATATATTTTAGAGGTGTTGGGTTTTGGTTATTTGTCTGAATGAACAAGTGTTTGAAAACATACATTTTCCATAAGCAAAGGTAAGCATAAATAGCAAATGAAATTAAGGCACAGGATGATAATGACTATGGCTTTATAAAAATAAAAATTTGGATTTGGTTTCTTTGGCACCTTATAGATGGCAAAAGCTTCTGCTGCGTTTTTCATGGGTAAAGGATCAAAATTATCAAAATGTATGTAGTCTCTGTAGCATTTTGTACATAATTTTGCTTTTTTGTACAGAGCCATTTGGTTGTTGATTTTTAAAAAATTAAGGTTCTTATTTGCCCTCTTCACATACAGAACATTTCAATGCATTTTTCTTTTCTTGCTCTGTTTACCATAAGCACATCTGGATAGTGCAATTCTGTAAGATAGCATTTTATGCAAAATTTTATTAATTAAAATATGGTTTACCAGCCAAATCTAAATGTACATATGTCTTTATTACTGAGAAAGGTCATTAAGGCAAAGGTAAAGAAACATCTTTGTGCAGCATACCTTTATTATTGCAGATTTCATGGCAAAAGCTTTATATTCAAAGGCTTTCAATTTTAAACTAGATCTGCATGCAGCTTTGCTGTGAGATTAATACTATCTTTGATGCCATTTATGATTGAGGACTTAAATATCTGTTGCCTGTGATATTTAAAAAGTACTGTTTCTACTCTGTATCTGATTTTAGAAAAATGCAGGTTTTTCATACCTGGCTTTCAGGTAACTGACTTTGAATTCCTACAAGCAAAAGGTCTCTGTGGTTTTTTTTCTTGAATAGACTTCTAATAAATTTTGCTTGGAGTACAAAATGGTTTCCCCCATCATTTCTCCAAATACAAGTAACTTACCACTTAAGTATTGCAAAGTGCTTAACTCTTCAAGCTTATATGCAAATAGTTACACCTTGTACTTACACACACACCCCCATCAAGCCTACACCAGTTACATATATGGGCCACTAGCATTGCCCACAGCTCTCACTTAGTGCACTTGTGTCATCCCTGAAACACCTGAATGCAAAAGCAACATTATGGACTTTCTGCATAGAGTATGCAATTTGAGATGATTCTTCTCTTGCCAGAACCACCCCTCACACAGAAACACAAAGGTAAAACACACAGTGTATAAATCCTTTGTATATGCCAAAAGTTCCTACATACTAATCCTTCAACAAAAGCAAAACGAGAACTCCCATGTTAAACCACAGCATAGGAATGAGAATTGAGGAAAACACTGGTTTGTGGGGAACATTTTACACTTGGGACATCTCTACCTGGCGAGGAACAATTGTCCAAAAAAAAACCTGCAACAAGAAGCAAAGCAGGTTCTAGGGTTTGGGTGGGGGGTTGTGTTTGGTTTTTTGTTGAATTTTTTTTCACTCCCTGGTAGCACAGATACTGCTGGCACCTCAGAGTAGCTCTTTGGTCCTCCTTCGCCATGCCACACTGGCCATTCCTGCCAGGCTGCTTCTTCCCAAATGCTGTGCAAGGTGCACTTCTACCACTAAAGCATCCAGTACAACAGCAACCTGCATTTGGACAGGAATAAGCCATTTCCTCAAGTCTGATTTATGCTTTTTCATCATCACAATTGCTGGGCTGCAAAATGCAAACCCACCAACATCTCTAAATAAATAATAAATATGTAGCTGAAAGTGATACCTATCTACAGGGAGGTTAAGACCAAGGACTGCTGTTAAAACTTTGGCAGAAACTCCTTTGTCAGTATAAGCACTGTCAGTGCTGGGAGTGCTTTCAGTCTGGACAAGGCCTAATTTAGTCAGTAGGACTGAAGTGACCATTCCCTTCCTCTGCTAATTTATCTTAAACTTAGCACATGCATCTCTTCTCGCAGCCCAATAACCAAATGCTGACATATTCAGTCAAACTTTGTGTGGTTTCCCCTTTCAGTTTGCTGGATGACCCAGCATGGGATTCAGGACATCACTGAAGTACTGATTTATGCCAGATACCTGTGAGAACTGTCAGAAATGGGTAGTACTGTGCTTAAATAGTCTTCTATAAAAACTAGCCTAATAACAGCAGCTGGTTAGTATAGTCTCACTAATATAAAGTAATGCTAGATAGTTAAGGGTCTGAGTGGCTAAGGCATGAAACAGAATCCTCTGCTAATTGCAAAGTGAATGAAAAAGGAGAAAATATTTGCCACTGTAATGAGAATAGCAAGACATCGGCCCTTCAGGAGAAGGTTGTAGTCTTAATGTTTTAGTCAAAAAGTAGAGAAATATTTAAGTATATCCAGGTAAACCAAACATACTCAGTTCTGCTAAGTCTGCTGAAATCGCAACTGTACTATTTAAGGAACTAAAGGATTCTTTGAGTTTGCTTGGATTGGCCCCTATAAAACCATGAGGGACACCTCACATGAGTAGGTGGTGTTTTGTCCTAGAAGCCAGAGCAAGAGAGATCTGGGGAATTAGAGGCCAGCCAGTTTAATACCTAGGAAAAGATGAGAACAGATCAATTAAAAGCCTCAGATTCACTCATTTTTCTGGAAAATTATGTATCAAACCAAATTCCTTTTCTCTTGTCAGCATATGTAGCATGCTTCTTGATTTCTACTAGGTTTTGTTTTTAATGCTATGAGTTGGCAGCTGGATTTGCAGACTAAGTCAGTGCCAATGTAATAAAATCAAGTTTGCTGCAGAGTTGCACTACATTACAAACCAATAAATTACATAACCACAGCATCCCTAAAAACCAGTTAATCTCAGGCCCTACCCTGCAGTGAGTATATTTGCTCTCAAGGCAAAGGCTTCCTAAAACAAGAAAGCCCATAACATACCAACAAGCCAGGGAGACTAATGCATATGCAGTTCAGGGTAGTGATCTATATCCCAAGCTAAGCAAAGGGTCACCCCAGCAGGTCTCACATTCTGTCACCCGTGCCAAAGCAAAGCATGGTGTCATTCTGCGATGTCTGGTATTTACTAGTTGCCTTTTAAATGCTGATATACAGAACCCGGACAGGAACACGAGGTGCTTCCTGTGCATTTGAAAAAGCAGTGCATGAGCCCATGGGAAGCTGGAAACATGAAATCAGTAGCTCTAGAAAGACCTTGGGTCATTGCTAATTATAGTCCCTTACAGCATTAATAGTTAAGGGGTGAAACCCTGCCTTTGCTCCAGTTAACAGCAAACTCCTTTGAAGTCAACAGATCCCACAGTATTGGTAATAATTTCTGTGTTAATGCAAAACTAAAATTGCACAAGAAAGAAGCACAACAACTGAATGTCCAGTTTGGGTTGGTTTTATTATATTGAAAAGTATGAGTGCACGCAGAGTCCAGAACTGACTTCTTTAACTGTTCCCCCAACAGTGCAGAGCAGATAGTTCCCTTTTTTAGTGCTTAACTGACAAGTTAGCTTAAAAAAATTCTTTTATCCATCAGAACCCCTTGTTACAACCAGCAAATGCCAATCAGATCAGTACCTGAATCCATCCATTTTACAGAGCAGGGAACTGTCAGACCAGCACAATGGAAATTGATACCTTATCCATACATAAATAGGGATGCTGAATTTAATAAGACTTTCTTTTGAAAATCTATTGATAATCAATAAAAATCATGCCATTTATTTCATTGGATGCAAAAATTGCCATTTTATCCTCCCTGTAATGGCCAGACTGTTAATTTCCCAAGTCCCAGATTTCCCAATAGTATCTATTGTTCTCGTCCACATAGTGGTCACATTCCTTTAAAAATTAAAAATATTTTCACACATATCTATGCAGAATATGACAGAAATCCCCTGAAACAAAATAATGAATCAATTCCTGTTTGCACTTCCCTGAGTCAGAAACTAATTAGGCCAAGGAATGGTACTGGTGACTGCTAGGCTTTCATTTATGGGTTTTGTGTCAACTCTGAAACATTAAAAAATGAAATAGCAAAAGCTTCTAGTTAATACATGGTGATGAAACCAGGGAAGAACCTGAATAATCCTGCAGATGCAACTTCTAGTGCAAATGTGCTGTAAATAGTTACACTGTGCAGCTATGCCAAGGATTCCCAGCTCCTGTTTCATCTGCATCAATGAGAATCCCATATATAATGTATTTAGAAATATGCCTTTTGATATTTAGATTTTGTTTCCTCAGGGGTCACAAAGGAGCAAAGTTTTGTCGTAATAGATTGCTTTATACCACAAAAAAGTAGAAAGCATTCTTAATGAAATAGCTTTAATGTCTATAACAACTATAATGCCTATAACATGCCAAATTTTTGAGCAACCTGTGTATTATGATGTCACGTCTAATTACAAATCAGGAGCACAGAGGGTTCCACTAAATCAGAATAGCATTACATCACAAGTGACATGAGGGCAGGGAGGGGGGGAAGTGTTGACTGACAACACGAAATGTGTTGCTATCCTCAGTACAGATACTCACATCTCAACAATTCATGTTTCTTGCTGCCAACACAAGTAACAAACTTGGAAGCCATTATTTCATCACCCACATAAACAAGTAGCAAAGTAATCCTCCATTTTCCATCCATCAGATAAATCAGTAAACCGCTTCAAAAACATCTCAAGAATAATGTAATTATTTATTTCTACCAGTGAGGAATTACCAGAGAGTTACAAGAAGTGGCTCTTGATTTTTCCCTCCAAAAGGAGGGGTTTCACTTCTCTCTCACAAGCCATAGTTTCCCTTTGCAAGAGAGGACCTGTGTCCACTTTGGGGACCTGTGTCCACTTTGGGGGCCGAGCTCTAGCTCCAATTGACTGGAAGAGTAATGTGCTATTAAAATACCCTAAAGGATCTGGTCCTTTAAGATTGTTTTAGGCCATCTTACAGTAATATAAAATGGAGTAATTTTATCTCAAGACTTCCTACAAGTGCCACTTAAGGACCAAAGAAATAAACTCCTCTATTAAAATAATCAAGCCTTCAGTCAGTTGCACTGAGATTCTTTCCCTCACCCCTGAGTTAAGCATACAAGTGAAACCAGCACTGCAGATGGGGAACACTGAGGAGCCTGAACATGTCGTTCTAAGTGGGTCATCACACTGCTTCTGTCACTGTGATTTGCTAGATAAACCCCAAGCATGCAATGACCCGACTCATGCTTCCCTGGGTTAGTGCTCCGAACTGTAATGTGAAACATGTACAAATACCAGCTGGTTTAATACCCGCCAGAGGCTTTTCTTACACTACCACAGATTCATCTGTTATAGATAGGGGTTTTTTTCACATGTAACTGGAAGTATTTGAACAGGTGAGAATGAGCCCTGCCCTCCTTACGCCATAAAAGAGGACAAATGAATGTGCCCAGTACGTCTGGGGTAGTAGAGAGCAATATTTATATGCCATGGAAGAGTTCAAGGAACTATTTATAGATTCATTTCAACTGCTCCTGCAGCCAACTCTGAGGTACAAGACATAAAGCAGCAGATGAGACAATCTGAAGCAGAAAGTATGGAAGTCATATGCCATCAAACCTACAGGGAAACACCCAGGACACACAAAAAAAACCTCTGCTAGCCACCAATCCATAGTCACATTCTGAAACAAACATACTGCTACACAGGGTGCAAAATTTTTGTACCTAACATTTCAGTCAAAAGGAGTTTTAAAGAAAAATGGTTGAAGAAAGAAATTGGCCCAAACCTACATCAGCATCAGATAATAACTTCTGACCATCACAGCTTTAATTACAAAACTTCTGCTGTTTAAGCTGTTACAGAAATTTGACTTTTCAGTTGCACACATCAACAAATGACACATAAATCCTGTGACAAATTCTGGGCACAGGATCCTGAAATTGCTGCTAACTATCCAAACTTTCTCCATTCTATGTAACACACACTTCCTTTGTTTATCTATATCATTGCAGGGTCACAAACAGTCCAAGCTTCAAGACAAGAATCCTCAGGCAGAAAACCTGCAAATTATTTGTACAGAATTCACGCTAATATGTCCTTCATCCTCTAAGGTCTAACCATTGATTTAATGCAGAGGGGAAAGCACCACTAAATTAAAATAAATTGAATCACTTATACATTCACAGGTACATCCTGTACCTCAGATACAGAAACAGCAGATGCTTCAACACAAAAAAAACAAAGAAAAAAACAAAATTAAAAAACAAACAAACAAACAAACAAAACTAAACCAAAAAAACCCCTACTACACAACAAAATACACCAAAATCAGAGAGGTGAGGTGGCTACTAGTGAAGAAAGAACAGTGTACTTGGGACATCAGAGGCAGACAAAACCAGGGAGAGCTGTTTCAGGCCCTAGAAACAGGATACCTGGTCATGTTATGGAGCCAGACCTTTCAGCCTTCTTCTTTCACCACACACATCCTGTGCTTCCATGAATGATAGCTCCCCAGGAAAGCCTTAGAAAGGTAACTATTAAAGTCAGACCAGACTAAAAGGAGACAAGAGTAAGATCAACAAAGGAAGATAGAAACAGCTACAGCAAGCTCAAAGAAATCCTTCAGGCTCTATGGACCTGCCCAGCCTGAAGGGCATGGTTTTAAGTCCAGCTGGAAATTTGACTGTCCTGGTTTTAAGCCCAGCTGGAAAATAAACACCATGCAACTGCTTGCTCAACCCTCCTTATACCAGTGACCTACCCTACTTTTCCCTCCTGTTCTACTACTCCTCCTCTTCCTGTCAGCTCCAGAGGCAAAGATACTACTGAAGGAAATGCAGACATACATGGAACATGAAATATTTTACTACTGAAAATTACTGCAATTCTGTTTTGTTCCATTCAAGCTCTCACACCCTGGCTCTTGCCTTATCCAGAGATATTATGCAAAAGACCTCAGCATCTTGACATCATTGCTGAAATCCAGAACCTCCAAAGATGAGGTGGTCGTCTGCATCAGGCCATAACCCTTATGTTAGCTAAGAGCTCTCACAGCACATGGACTGGAGGTGATTAGAAGACCCTGACTTTAAACATTCTGGCATTCCCTCAAGTGAGAGCACTTTAGCAAGTTACTTTTAAGCTCTGAGAAGTGCTGAACAAGAAATTGCTGAAATGCAATGGACAGGCAAGAGAGGCTAAGAAATCAGTCTTAGGGAGACTCTTTTTTTACATTTCTGAAAAATTTTTTAGTTTTCAGTGGTTTTGGTGTTTTGTTTGTTGGGTGGGGTTTTTTTAGCTGAAGGGAGTCAGTGGTAAGGACTGCAAGCAAAACCATTTCCAGGTCTTTATTTCCAGAGAGATTTTTGTTAGGAGAGTTTACTCACATTTCAAAGCACTACCTGTAAATACCATGATTTACTTCACATTGTAGAATGAGGATTACCCTTTGAAAAGCCAGGGAGGAATTACACCCAGATTCTGGCCTGGATTTCCACAGTACTAGCAAACTTCAAGAACAAAAATTCCCAGCTATGGTATGAACTATATTAATTCTCCACATCCTGGAGTATAGCAATAGTGGCTATATGAATACCAGTTATAAGGATCTTTGTGGATATGCATATCTGACAGTTTTCACATCTACCATTTCATATACAATTATTACACGTTGATAAAATGTGATGTTTGTCCTGCTTAAGTTTCTGCTGTTTTTATCCTTGCTGCAGTTCATCATTTTTCACAATACAGCCAGTTTTTGCAAATGTTTTCTCAATTCTGTGCATTTATCCCTACATTCACTGGAAAGAATCAAGCAAAAAGCCCAGTCAGGGCAAAGTGTGAAATACATAATTAATTACTTTCATCTGGCATTTTCTTTTGCTGGTAAGAAACTAATTCGTAGACATGAGCAAGCTCCCAGTGTCCTTTAGACAAGCAGAAAGAGATTAATCAAGATAGTAATGGGGAAAATATTTACAGTATCTAGCCACATTTAAGCATTCTGCTTGAGTAACTGGAGTGTGCGTCAGGACCTGAGGATCCAGCTTTGTGGCTAGCTATATTCTGAAGCTGCTAATCTCTGGCTCAGGGCCCACCTTATACTTAAAACAGAATACAATATTTGTCTTTCAGCTGTTGCCGTTTGTCATGACCCAATAAACATGGCTAACCCTTCCATAGCAACTGCTGTTAAAATCCTAAAGCCAAGCCACAAAGTGAAAGACAAATAGATGCTGAATACAGTACTTTATGGAACATAAGATAACAATTGTATATTAAAAAACATTTTGATGCTGTTTCTATGAGAAAAATACTCAGAAGTTTTGGCACTTGAACTACAAGTGACTATGACCCAACATGTGATCTCACATGTGATCTCATCATTTGTTTGTGTATGGAGTCTTATCTCTTGGGAGACCACAAAATAGGTCAAGGTATTGATCTAGAGGTTTGACACATGCTTTGAAGAAACACTTGGCTGCTCTGTACTCTAGAAAAATAAACATATTTTTTCAGGCTTAAGGCAAAATGAACTTTTGTTTTCCCTTCTTCCTAAGCTTCCCAAATAGAGGTCTTGGGTCAGTAGACTTACACAGAACAACTGTCAATACATGTTACCAAGGATGTCCTTCTCTCACAGACAAAAATGCACACAAGCTCACAGACAAGGGTATGTCAGAAAAATCTGTCAAGTACAGTAATACAGAATGAGCCACCATGGACCATGGTTCAAATCCTTATATTCTCTTGTTGCCTACATGCCTCCAAAAAACCTGTAGACAGCCCCAGGGAAACACCAGACACTCTCAGTGATAGTTGAAGTACAGTTGCATATAAGCACTTTGCTCTGATATATTTGAAGAGCCCTATGCAAAAGCAGTATTTTACAGCCAAGGATACAGTTGTGGTTAAAAAGAACTACTTAGAATGAAAACTAGAAGAAACTTCAGAAGAAGATCCAAACAGGATGAGCAGCTTTGCCTCCCACTTTATTTCTGTCTTTCCTAAATGTATTTTGTAGATACTCATAGCATTCCCAGACTTTTATTACCTGTTATTTACAATGTAAGACATTCTCAATAAGTCAAAAGATAATAATTTTAAAATTACAGATGAAAAAAAATTAAAAATCTTAGAGCAGGAATAAAGTACAAATCACAACCACACAGGGATAAGCATTTTCTTTTTAACCAAGAAATCACTGTTCTCTTCTTCCTACTTCAGATCTTTTTCCAGATACAATTTTCACTGACAAAAATATACAAGAAGGGAGAAAACACAAATACACACAAGTATTTCCATGGAGAGGGACATACACTATGGACAGGATCTTCATTTTACCACTCCAAGAAGCACAAGCTCTCTCTCGTCATCTAATAATTTCTAGACAAAATGCTATTCAAAAAGCACTGCTACTGCCTCCTGCCTAAAGGGTTCCTCTAGTCACACAAGCTATACTAGGAATCTATTCTTAGTCTTGAGTTTTGCAAAATTCTCTGAAATTTTTGTTACATCTAGTGCTACTGAATGGAGGCAGCTCCTTCCCCAGTGCCAGCATATGTAATCCCAATACATTCACTTGCCTATAACTTTGTATCTTGATTACTTAAGGGGCAGAAAAAGGTTAATTATAACTAACATAGAAGGGACATACCACAGCACTTTGTTCCAGTTTTAGTCTATGAACAGTGTGGATACAGTAATTCATATCCCATGAATGAGACTTGAATAGCAATTATAAAATGTATGTCTGAAAAGAAAGGATGCGATGTCTAAGCAAGATGTTCACAGGAGAAGCTGACTGGGTCATATCTGAAACACAGTTGGCTAACAGCTTCTAAGTATATAAAATTACTGCTATCTGCTAAATTACAATTTAACATACCCCTTTGGAAGGCCTCATGTTACCTCCATCACTTCCACTGCCTGTTTCCCTGGTCCTAATCACCTTATTTCCTCCAGCCTCTTCTTTTCCAGGCCATGCTAATACTTGACTTGTATCATGCAACCCAGCACAAGAAAAGATATATGCTTGGCTACCACTGGTATACTAACAGCATTCCGACATGTATTTTGGCCTATACAAACACAAGTAATAATAATCTAGTGATAAATGTTCACCTTTTACACCTAAGATTTGGAAAGAACAAGAGATAAGTGTCTTGATGCCACTTGATCTCTTCACCATCCCTTTAGTAAATATAAGCTTTTCTCTTGAAAAGACAGAGTTAAAGTTTCCACATAGCAATAAAAGATTACATAGCTAAACGCATAAAATCACACATGAAATCAAGAAATAGGACTAATTCTTGCAGAAATAAAAAGAGAGACTTTTCCTCTAATAGAGACAGTGCTGAGTGTCTGAAAAGGTATGTTATCATTCCTGTAGGTACTTGTCATTGCACACCTAATGAAGTGTTTGGACTGTTTCCTGAATGCTGCTCTCTAATATGCCTCATGAAAGAGGTTCTATAAATCTAACAACTGCTGTGTATTATTTTTTCAGGTAATGGCAAGTGGCAAACACATCAGAGAGTTGTGTGACAGCCAGCTTATGTTGTTCAAAAAATTATGTAAGTGCCAGCATGTTAATTTATGAAGCATACTAGACTTATCTGCTGGCACAGAGCCTTGCTAACTTCATTCCAACTTCAGTCCTTTGAAAAGAGCTTATCTCATTTCCAATGCCAAAATGTGCTTCAACTTTAAACAAAAAAGGCATCAGCTTGCCAAATTTGGATATGACGTTTCACTGCAGCTATTAAAGGGAACAGAACCACTGATGAGAGAATGAGCTGAAGAGAAAAACAATTCCTTCCTCAGTCAGCTTTAAGATTCTCCATCTGAACTACAGGCTGTCAGAACTGAAGGGCAAACACTTTTCCATATACAACAGGAAAATTCAGCCTCTCAGAAAACACTCGACTCCCATAAAATTAATTGTGAAATTTGAGAAATGCAGTAATTAAGCACAAAATCTGAGGAATGCTTTGCAACTTTTTTGCCAGGAGCCATAATTATAATAAGAGTTGACATTACACCAGGCTCACAATGAAACTGATAAAGGACAACAAATTTCTCTCCTAGTCAAAACCATATCTAACCCCCTGCAAAATAGGCAAAATCGAAATAATATGACAGAAGCAACACTTCAGAAAACCAGTGGAATAATCAGAATCTTAGCAACACAGATTGAAAGTCAATGTAACTAAACAACTTTTGAAAATAAAATATTTTCATGTCTATTTTCAATTTGCTTAGAGTTTTATGAAACAGCTCTGAAACATAGTATTTCACTAAAAAAATTACTTTCCACTTATTGGCTTGTTAATTTAGAAAAGATCCTTAACATGGGTTTTCAAGGGCTCTAAGACACCTACTCCTCACTTGGTAAGGAGGAAGCTTCTTGAAAAAAACTGAGGTTTAAGCCTTCCATTCCTGCAGTATTCATTGAACAAATTTACCACCTTTGAAAATGAAATAATGGGGGGGGGAAGACAAGACATTCTTGGCTTCCCAAATCTGCATACAAAAAATGTAAGAACATGCTTATCAGCTTCAATTTGCTACTCAGAATCTAAACAGCAGCAAAAAGTACCAGATAACCAGAAGCTTAAAATGAGAGGTCAGTTGACCTAAATCACTCCTTCAAAGCATCTAGAAAGCTGGGGCAAGTAGGGAGGAGTTGTAGGAATGTCCTTCTCCACTTCACATGTATTTGCAGCTTAGGAATTTCTAATGCCTGGGAGAGGGGTAAAATACAAGAGCTCCACTCCTCCCTTCTTTGCCAGATGCATAAGAATAACAGAGGTGCTTGTCATACCTCCTAGGAAAAGGAAAGAGGATTTCTCCCTTGCCGGGGAAAACTAAGGGTCCTGCTTAATTTGTCAGACAATGACTAACCAAAAGCTGATAAGAAAAGTTTACCAGGATCCAAATTATTAATCATTCCTGTTCCCCAACAATGGAATTAAGAAACACTACAATCTGTATATAATCAGACTTACTGCTTTGGGAACTCTTTTGAAATAAATAGTATTTATTATTAAAAAAAATCTCCCATATACCCATGAGTTTTGAAATAGAAAACAGACTTTACAGTTTGGAACACTCTGACCTTTCACCTCTGAACAGCCAGTTTCAGTACAAGCTGTTCCACATGTGGAAGTGATTTTCAGGCTTCATTTAGCATCCTAGACTGTTACTGTCTCAACTTCACAGTGAAGTCCAATATCACTTATTGTGATATAGGCTAAGCTCTAAAGTAAGACAGGAGGTTTATGACCTAAAAAGCAGACTCTAAAGTGTTTGGGGTTTTTTGTTTGTTTGTTTGTGCCTGTACCAGGGTTTATTCTAGTTCTGCAGCCTGAAACAGAGCACTCCATGAGTTTAAACATTTGTTAAAACCAGTGTTTAAAACACTGGTTTTAAACATTTGCTCCTTAAAACTTTTTTCTTCAACTCTCAGTCTGCCAAGTTGCCAGGAAAACAACATTTTCTTCCATCAGGGCAGGGACATACTGAGAGAAAAAATAAAATTACATCCAAAAACATTCTGATGTGAGGTAAGGAGCTTGCTTTTTGCTAGCAACATGGAAAACAATGCCATGCCATGGGCACAGGAGTTTGACTGTCCAAAGCTAGAGATGTGTGCAGTGATAGATCTGTGTACCATGCTACCATTCCAATGCCTAATTTGCGACCTCAGCTCCCAAATCTCAAAAGGTTGAGTGACACAAAGGAATTTGACACAGCTTCCCCCACCTTCAATTTTTGGGGGAGGAGGCAGGTGAAAAACAGTGGTTATACTCTTTCAGATTGCATTGGATAGAAAAATAACATTTGGCACAAAAAATCAAATGAAATATCAACCTGGAAAGCAAAAGTCTGCTTCAAACATTTGGGTAGTCATACTATAAATCAAAAGTACATTATTATTGTGAGGAGGCTAATTTATTTATTTATACATAAATTCATAGTGTAGGCATTAAATTGAGAGGATGTATATATGCAGGTAAAAAAACTTGTAACACCAATGATCCTACAGTACAAAACAAAAAAGTCTATAAAATACTTGTTTTCTTATATGGAAGCTTAAATGACACAATAAAAAAAAAAAGGAAATGGCACACTTTTATATTTACAAAAATCTTTTTTCATAGTTACAACTATTATGAAAGAAAATGTGATGCCCTAAAACCAGACCAAAAAAAAAAAAAAGAAAATGTTCTTTACTGAAAGGAATATACTTTTGTCAATTGGATAAAATGCTCTACCTTCAATCCAGCTCAGCTGGTGATTTTGGTCTAGTATGTAAAAACAGAAGTGCTCTAGGATAGATAAACCAAAAAAAAATGTACACAGACTTTGTAAATGGGTGAAAGACTTTCCTAAAAGCAGTCACTGAAAAGAAACTATGAAACAGCCTTATGTGACAAGCATCAAGTCAGTATTGCCTTTCAAAGCTTTTATTTATCTTCCCCTTCTATTACTAAAAGGGGGTGGGGGGGGAAAGCTGAATCTGGGAAACATCAATAAAACTGGATCTAGCAACTGCTTTCCAGAGCAACAGCACCTTGGAGAGCAAGTCACCGTTCCAGTAAACCAGGCAGAAAAAAAAATAATCTTTGAGCAAGACCTCAGCTTCATATATGCATATGATTTCCATTGAAACTGAGAGAAATCACTTGCCTAGAAAAAGGTTAAACCTACCCTGCCCTTACACATGTCTAGCAAGATTAGAAAGGACATATGAGAAAATTTCAGTATAGCATAGAAACATGAACAAACTTTACAGAATCTTAAGTAATCCAAAACCTGCATTTCTGAAACAAACAACAACCAAATAAAAAACCCCACACCCAAAAGGTAAACCTTCACATTAAGATGTAAATCAGTAACTTAAGAATGGGAATTTGGAAGGAATCTCTCTAGTGAACAAGTTATTATACAAGCATAATTTCTGACACCAGAAACTCAGAGCCTGATTATACTGTTTGACCTGACACTGAAATTCTTATATTTCAAAATCATTTCCTACTGAAGTGCATTGCAGGATTTGCAATCTCAATATTTGAGATTGCCAGTGTTCAGAGAAAAAGAAAATGCAAATTGCATAGGAAAGGATTCTTTAAATGAATACATCTAACATGTTATTCATCTCTAGCTACATATCAAAACACAGTACAGGATTCACTGGGAGGAGTGAAAAAAAGACTACCAAATATGCAAGGTGTTTTCACTCAAAACAGATAATCATGGAAGATGAGAAAAGGTAAGAAACTGAAGTACTACTTGGTGATAAGTCCTGACCTTGGACACACACAGTGTACTCTGTCAAAATGAACTACATAGTGGCAATATTTTGAAGGCATATACTGAACCAATCTCAAAATGTTAGGACATACCAGAGTACATACACCACTCAAAAGGAATGAGAGGATTTTTTTCCTCAACTTCAAAATACACAAAAGTATTTGAGCTACCAAGACTGATACACCACTGACCTAAACACCTGCCTTATTTCTTTAAATGTGCCTCTATTCCTCCACATTCCCAAGTAAGCTGTGCCCCCACCAGCTGACTGTCACCCTGCAAGCTCTTTGTGATACAGATACTCTTTCTGATGGTTTACTTTCAAAGAGTCACTACTATGTGTTTCATTCTGATCAGGATGTGAATTATACTTTAATAATAGAGGGTATCTTTGAAATATTCTTGACAAGAACAGTTACAAAAACCTCCGATGAACACTACTATCTACCAGCAAGCCACAAGTAAAGGACAACTACCTTTAAAAAGCTAAGATTTCTACAAAGGAAAAAAGACATCATCACCTAATACCGCATTCTCTTCTACAGTATGAGAAATATGTATGACATCAGTCCAGATTTTTCGAGGCATTAGGACTGGTGCATGCCACGGTCTCAAGTGACTATCTAAAAATGCAGCTGAAGGGCTGGAAGGACTTTTTAATGCAATAAACTATTACATTACAAATAAGACAAGATGTGAAACAAGACCTTGAGAGGGAAATCTCCTTATTAGTATTTCTGTTTACATGAACCAGAGTCATGTACAAAGTCAAAGCACAGCACTTCATAGCTGAATCCAACACCAGCAACATAAACAGCGTGATATCAAGTGAGCAACAAGGTTGCTTTAAGAAACCAGAAGGACGCTGCATCCTGAAGCTTACTGATTGTCGGGCTGAGAGGGACGCTAAAGCAGCAGATAAACTTGATGCATTTGTTGTAAACTTTCCAGCATTCAAGCTTTATTTGTCCGAGTTTGATACTCCCCTCTGTGGGTGGAGAAGCCGAGGCACTGGCTGACGTCACCCAAAGAGTAGGGGATAAAGTGCAGTGCCCACAGCTTTGGAATGAGTAAAACTTCTCAGGAGGTATAAAAGGTCGGCTGCCCTGTCTGGCAGGTGCTCTGCTGACAGCAGCCTTCCTCCTATAGCTCAACTCCTCACAGGGACCCAAGAGAAAAAGAACAGTAACCAAGGAAAATCTGTCCACAATGCCACAAAATGTTATTCTCCAAGGACCGTCACCCTGGGGATTCAGGCTCTCAGGAGGAATAGATTTTAACCAACCCTTAATCATAACCAGGGTATGTACTCTTTACATTTCCTTTCTATTTATTCCATTTAATAGCTGCTGTTGATTTTTGTCTTTTACTTCTCTGGAGTTCAGTGATGCAGATAAAGCTGTGAGCAGATTAAAAACTAGCTGCTAGTTCTGAGGAGAGCCAGCTGAATACTAAGTTTTTACAAGTTTTCTGTGACATGTTTCTGTGATTGGTCTAAGAGACTTCAACTGCACTTGTACTTAGGTCTCAAAATTAAATTCAAGTGCCTTGGCAGCAGGAAAAAATCTGACATGATTTCCCAGGCTTTCAAAATTATATTTAAATTTACTAAAAGCAAGACCTCACTTTTATGCTTTCCACAACTAGCCTCTCTGATCACTGGGGGAGAGACTGCTTGGCAGCAGCTCCTCGTGCCTGGGAGTTTGTGCTTTGCAGATTAATCTGACTCTTATTTAATTAAACCAAGTTCTGTTTATTGCCAGCAAAGGCAACAATACCTGTTTTAACATATCTAAAAGTTTTCACTTTCATGAATGCTCAATGAGTGAATTATTAGAAAGTTATCCAGTCCTGCATATGAGACAGTTATTTGGTGGGGTTTGCCATATTTAGAAACTAAAAATGTACCTTACCCTCCCTCCCACAATAAATAACAAGAATTCAAGCTTTCCTTCTTTTTCATGGATTTTGAGATATTAGTTGCAATTTAAGAAACCAGTGACTTGATCAGTGTAGCATACAACACACTGTCAGCTGCCCTGCATCTACAGATGTGGATCTGGTCAAAAGACAGGATACATACTTTAACAGTTTCTATATTTTGAAAATTGTGTTCAATGCACATCAGGCTAGAATTCATTCTCCTTATATTTCTGCTGCTTTTCAGGACCTTAGACATATGAAATATGTGTTCCATGAGCCTCCAAATTGCTATGCCCTTTTTTGTTTTGTTTTTTCTTTTCTTTTTAAAAAAGCCCTGCACTGTGACTCACTATATATACTATGCCTGGTATTGAGTAAACGTCAAAAGCCTTGAAGGATGGATACCACTAATGATGTCTTGCAGTAAATATTCTTCCAAACAAGAATCAGTAGAAAGTTTAAGGACCATATTTTCACATATTAACTAGTAAAAATTAACTCAGTCATTCATTCCATTTTTATAAAAGCATTAAGAAATGTATTTTAAATAGAAGTAAATCAAAATGCTGTTATTTGACTGAATGTAGTTACATAACAAATACTCATAGAATATAGCAAAGCCTTTGGAGAAACAAGACAGAAACATTGAATTAAAAAAAAATCCCTGGATGTTTTGGGGCCTTCATTGCCTTTTATGGGCCTCTAAAAGAAAAACAGTTTCCATTATCTCTAATGAAAAATATTTTAGTGGTGTCTGGTTTGTATTTTCTTTGTGTTTAGATTAAGTGCAATGAAGTTTAAAACTGCCATAACAAAGGATGTTACTATAAATATAACTTTCTAAAGAATAAATTACTTTCCAGTTGACTCATACCTATCAAATGCCTCACAAGACATAAGCCATTGGTTTCTGGCATATTACAGAAATGCTCAAAATCACTTTTCAGGTAGTACAATGAAAAATATATATATATATGAAAATAGGTTACATTTGCTTAGCTCAGGCTTAAGAATATTAACAGTAAATTTGTTTAAAGTTAGTATTTTTGTTGCCACTGCATACATTTAGAAGACCCCTTCAGTAAGTATTCATGCAATACCCCTTAAGAAACAGAGAACATTTCAAAAGACTCACCAGTCTTGCCTCTTGGGGCCTAGGTATTCCTTTTGTAAAAGTTATCATAAGCAGCCAATTCAGACTAGGCTTAACTATCCTAAGAGAAAACTAAATAATAAATAGAAATTATTTTTAAATATATTCTCAATAAAATAATTGGACAGGTGTTCAGATTGGTTGGCTATGTCCTTGTTCAACAAGAGACAGCTTTTATCAGGACTTGTCAAGAGAGACAGACGACCTAAGAGATCATTATCCACCTGTCTAAAGAACAGATGTCACTTCAAAAGCTCATGTGAAAATTATTCTGTTGTTTTGACTGTGTCAAGCAAATGCAAAAACTACACACCATGATCACTGGGAGAAAGGAAGAACAGGAGGGGAGCAAAAATCAACATATTCAAATTCTATTATGGTCAGAAACAACAAATTAACTACAAAGACTGAAAACATTAAAATCCTTGGAACTTTTCATAGATGCAAAAGAATTGCATTAATGAAACCAACTACAGAAACAACTGAAACTTGTGCGGTTTGGAGAGAATAGTAAAATATTATCAATTCTGTATTTAAATTCTATTTTATTTTTCTAGACCTTTACCAATTACAATGCAAGTATTCATATTAACTCAATTTTATGTTTGGCCACTCTGTCTGCAGACATTCATAGCTCTCTTCAGAAAACACAGAGCCTGAAATATTTATGATGTTGTAATGGGATAAACTTTATAAGTCTATTATCAGATACAGAGAGGTTTTCTTCAAAGTTTCATTGGAAAAAATTGACCCTCAACGTGGTTAAGTAGTTAGTCCATGACAACATCTGAATTATCAACCCATATTTTTGTATTTATCCAAACCCAAGATACAGGAGTAACAGGCATACCATGCAGACATGGCCTGAAGAGCAAGGCAAAAATTTTCCTAAAGCAACACTAGAATCTACCTGATGAAGCTAGGGTGAGCAAGCAACAAACGTAACAGTCACAACTCAATTCTAAGTGTTCAAAATACACAGTTCATATGTCACAAATAAGTCCTTAAGAAGCAGTACCACTTATATTATTGAGGTACCCACAATATCACTGTCATACCCATGATATCCTGCACTGCACAATATGGTCCCTTTCTATAAAATGCAGTCTTGCAGGGCAGGTGCCTGCTCTGCACCCTAGCAGGCCTGGGCATGTAGAGCTCAGCACCCCCATCAAGGAGTTAAGGGCCAAGAGACACATCTAAGAAGCTTGGCAATGATCAATTCAGCCAAGGAATAGGAAATAGAGACTCCTGTCCTTTTCCCTCCTTGCTCCCACCAGATGATGGTAACCCTATTCAAACATCTAAGTGATATACTGCAGCTGCTGACAACTTACAAAACCCAAGGGATTTAGCAGCACCACGGAACAGGGCATATTCTGCTAGCAGTACAGCTGCAGGGGAATGTAGTGTGCTAGGCAGATACACTACTTTAAAAGGCAGCATTGTTATCTCAGGGCTTTGCTGCAGTATGTCACAGGTACAGCAGATGTTCTGTTGTGACGTGTAAAAAACAGAATCTGCAGAGTAACTTCCATAAGGGCTATAGAAGCTAACTTACTCTTGAGAGGGAACCGAGAATGGTTGGTTTGCCCAGTTAGGGATTCAAGCATCATCAGTCACATTGGAACACAAGGAATTCTGCTGCAGTTTGTCATTGCAGACATATTCACAACATGCTAAGCCAAATCACATTGAAGGGAGAAGAATGATCATACCTCTAAGTCCTGTCTGTATAGTGGTCTCAGTGTTATCATTTACACTTGCAGATGTTGAAGTTTGAGAAGCAGACAATTTTAGAGATTTCAGACTTAGAATTTATAAACAACTTCTTTGATCCATATTCAAACAAGATTATCCAGGCACCTGAACACTTTGTTAAGCACACAATACACTAGACCATTCTTTTGAAGGGTGAGGATATAAGAGTCTGCAGCTGGCAACAAGCACCCCTTGGGAAAGTTTGCCTGACTTGATAACACCACATGCATTGTAGTTTTTTACAGTGATATTAAAAATAAGTTCACATGCAGGAATGCAGAAAAAGAGCTCACAAAATACTTTCTTTGATCATTCAGACTTAACTAATGGAGGTGGAAAGAGGAGAGAATGACTCCCTTTTACTGATTTTTGCTATTATTTCAGTACTAATACAGTGCAATTCATATTAAAAAGAATTTCTATTAGGGTTTTATGTTGACAGTAGTGTCCCCTTCAGAGACAAGTCTGCCAGCTTCACCAAAGCTGGGGTTCAGAACATGCTGGAAATACACTGGGAAGCTGACTCTCTTCCTTTGCTGGAAAACTGTGAAACACCATAATTGAATAATGTCTCCACAGCATGTTTTCCATAAGCAAGATAACACATGCTTTCGCTGTAGCAGAACCCATAGCGAGAAAAATTCTCTCCAACAGCTTTTTCATTTTATTCCACAGATAAAAGAACTGCCTTTGGAAATAAGAGTATAATGACATTTTTTTCCTTCACACTGGGATTCATTTACTTACGAATAGGCAGCTAATGTTACTTTGCATGACTCAACATGTCCCTTGGCTGTTCAAGAGCTAAATTTCAGAAGCTTATGTGCTACAAGCCTCAATTTCATGTTGCCGTCTAGGTAATCAAGTTACCTAAAATGGCAATACACACATAAGGGATGGAAATCCCACTCAGCGACCTAAGATCTGTTGTGTATGTGGTCTGTGTAAGTCTTGTGGTGGCAGGAGAAGTCACCTCTTGCAGAGGCCTGTAATTCTAGAACAAGCTTCAGTACCATCTAAGGTCATGGCTTCTCTACAATAGTTATTTTAAAGCAAAATTATGTTGCATTTCAGTTATTTTCACAGCCATACAGAAGTTTGTCAACTAGACAAAAAAAGGCAAGCATAGAAAGATAAGCTTAGGGCTATTTCTGTGAATGCCCCGGATAGTCCATGTACATAAGGTATGAATTGCACTACACAGACAACCATAAAGGATCAGGGCCACTGTTACTCAAATGGCATGGGAGTTAATTTAATCACTTTAAGGAGTTCAGCAACACAATTTCTTACCAGTTCTTTTCTACTGATGGTGTTGTTAAGGGGAATACATAACTTTTCTTTCAAGCAAATTTTTTATATATATATATAATGGCAGTGGAGAAAGATGATTTAAAGATGAGTTACTGAAATCAGAGTGGAAACTAATGCAAAAATGTGAAGATAATTTCTATCTAATTTGGAGTTATGATGAATAAAACATTCATATAGTTTCCTGACAATAGAACTACAGAGCCTTTGGCAAAATACCTCCCCCATCCAACAGGAAACAGGTGAATATGATGATGTTTATTTTCTCTATCGATTTTCAAGCATGCATGGTGATTAAGCAGTTACATTTTGGTCTTTTCAGATTACACCTGGAAGCAAGGCTTCAGCTGCCAACCTGTGCCCTGGTGATGTTATTGTAGCTATTGATGGTCTAGGCACAGAGAACATGACACATAATGATGCCCAGGAGAGAATTAAAGCAGCTACACATCAGCTTTGTTTGAAAATAGAGAGGTACGTGTACACATCTGCCTATTTCTGAAAGAAGATACTACTCAGTCAACAGTACAATTATTATATGATGTAACTACTTAAAATAGTTTGAGGAAGTTCCCAAGATCCTTAAAATTACAAGCAACCAAACCTACCTCTTAAACTCCAGACCAAGCAAGACTTCCCAGAACTCATCTTTGTAGGCACAAATAGAACAGCTTCCCTCAGGTTATAATTCTGCTGACTTCATAAGTCCTCTATTTACTGTCAGTAAATAAGCAGTTTCTCATATTTTGGGGAAATAATAAAATCCTCATCTAGTGCCAGTTGTTCAGTGACCTCTCTGCTCTAACACTCCCTCAGCCACAGGTGCTTGTCACTGCCTCCTTCTCCCAACCACACATAAAGCTGCTACTATATCATCCCAGTTAGGGAAAACAACATCATGTCACACTTTCATAAGGGGTGACAAAGGAGTGAGTCTAAAGCCAATCAATCTCTTTGGTAACAAAAAGAGACTTCAGTCCTAATAAAGGATTCTCAAAGCAACGTTCAAAACAAAATTGAAAAATACTATCTTACCTAAACCTGCAGTAATCCAGAAACGTTTGTGTTCACTTCTCTCTACTACAGCCAGGTAGAGAAACAATCTGCAGCTTCACATCTCCAGCTGAGTTTGCTCAGCCTGTAATCAGAATCACCTGGCACACTCTTTCAGGTGTCTCCAAAACTAAGACAGGGCTGATTAACCTGAGGAGGCACAGCTCTTTATTGTAGCTAACTACAGTATTTCTTTTGAAATACAAAAATGTTTCTATTTTTTTTAAGGAGAATTGTTGAATTACTAGGGCACACACCATAGTTAAAAATTCCTTCTGTTAATTCAAGGTTCTGCTACAGATTGGTATATATGCCATTTAACAACTACCTTGGGAAGCCATCTCAAGGTGTGATAAATATATATATAACAAGCAGCACCAGATTGATATTTAACATTACTATTATGCTACTTAAAAATTAGCTGCCACATTTCACTTTGTGAGTGAAAACAGAACTTAACTGATATTTTTGTGTTTCTTACTTCTGCCTACATGACTGAAAGAATCATCAGTGCAACTTCAATTTCCCCTTGCACATACTTTGCATACTTAGATTGAACTTCAACACTGAAAAGCAAGCTTGACATGGAAATTATGGTTTTTAAAGAAAAAGATGTTTAGGATTATTACTAATATATTCAATTATTCATATAAAATATTCTGAGGACCCAACATTCATTCTAACAACAATAAAAAAAATAAAACTAAAAGGTTTGGTCAGCTCAGGTCAGAAAGACACTAATTTCCCTTTCCTTTTGTGTTTGGTAACTATTAACAAGCTATTTCCCATTATTAATAGCATTTTTTTTAAGTAAATACATTTTATATATATTGGTTACATATCATTGACATATTTTTATGGCAAAACACTGAAAAAGCATAGAAAAAACCTGCAGATTTACAAGTTGCATTATATTTTATGGGGACATACACAACTCTGTAGGAATTCAAATTATTTAAATTCTGCCTTTCTTTCTTTCTTTCTAGGGCAGGAACTAAATTATGGTCCCCACAAGTTTCAGAAGATGGCAGAGCACATCCCTTCAAGATAAATTTGGAGGCTGAACCTCAGGTATGAACTGTGAAAAGTTACTTAAACATTTCCATTTGCCTTTTTAAACTCCAAATAATCTCTCTTGTGGTCATTAAAATTCTTTAACTAGAACTTCATCCACAGTTGGCCAGTTGGCCACCATGATTATGACATCCAGGAACACCACTTTATCTGACTCAATGTTTTTGATTTTTCAGCTATAACTGAAAACAAAACATTAAGAAGCTACAACAAATTCTCATTTTTCTTTAAGAGTCTACATAGCACCTTAGTTTTTTTACGGAAATAAAATATATCCTCTTATTCTGATACAGTTTAAGTTGCTCTAACTCTTGTAAAGATTCTTCATCATATAAGGATGTTCTTCAGTCAGGAATAAATATCAAGTACCTAAGTGATGAACTCATAAGATAACAAAATTCATTTTGATGTAGTCAGTTAAACAGAGAGATCCACAAATGCTGGATCTCTTTACCTCCACACACTTTTATACTATGCCACAGAACTGAAGTTTACATGTTCACACAAGATCCATTTACTGGTCATTAAGCAAATCACTCACAACTTCTGACTATGAAAGTCTTGATCATTGATTATGACCAAAGCAAATCCAATCAATCAACAGCCACCTCTCTTTTCAAACTCAAAAAAAGAAAAAGCTATTATGAGTTAAAGTCTTCATATTGCTAATAGCAAATTAGCTAGCTACTGCTTACAATTAGTCCTTTATTTCTTTATCATTCCTCTTTGACCTACATAAACATTTGCTGTTATCTCAAGATCAGGGAGGGAAGAATATTTTGCTGATCCTGGAAGGCCAGGTTCAAAGCAAATATGTCAAAGTATTTATTCTATGATATCCTACAAAAAAAAATATGTCTAGATTCCATTTCAATAAACGCTATGCAATAAATACTTCCACCAATTCTGTTGTCACAGAGACGCTCCCAAACATGAATACAGCATTTCAGTGTTACATTTCTCTCTTTTCTTTCTGATCTAAAAATTGCATTAAGTGATACAGAAAACTGCATTAGAAATTCCTACTCTTCAGCAGTAGGAATACTGTAATGAAGAAACAAAGCTATTTTAAATACATGTTCTTATGGAAGAGCTAGGATACACATTAAAGGACTAGCAATGGAACAAATTCACTAAAAAAGCTATAGAGAAAACCATGCAGGCATGCATGACACAAGAGTAATTCCTCTGCATGAAAGCTGCATTCCTAAAAAGGACAGTTCCTTAAAAATAGATCACAAGCTTTCACTAAGTGCTATTTGGCAGATTATTGAAAAGCAGCCTCCACTGGGCAACCAGAAAAACTTTCTCCTAGATTAAATAGCCAGCCTTTTCATTTAGTATATTTGCTTTTTTGTTCCTAGGAAGTTCAGGAATACTGAGTATATTTAATAAATAGTAGGCACCAGAAAAGTAGCAATGCTTGCAGACAAATATACTAAACCATTCCTGGAATGTTTTATAATTTAGATGAAATTCTTCCATTCAAGTATCCATCACTCCCTGTCGAATAAAAAATACATATAGCCTATTTTTCTACAATTTCTAGGATTTAAAATTAAATTTTTCAGCATATGTAGTCATAAGACAAGATGCAGCAGCATGTATACCAGTAGAGAAAACAGTAAAAAGTTTCTTGAATCTCAGATGACAAATTTTGCACAACTACAACCTGTGCTGTCCAAGTCTTATAAGAGTTTGCTGAATTCTAATAAATACAAGCACTGCAGCCAAGATGAATGGAGAAAAATGCAAAAGCAGTAATGTGTTACTTCAAATGTAAAACTCTTTTCTCCAAAAGTATTAACTTTTGGATAGTTATACATTTACTGGTGTGCAGAAATGGAAAACCACTGAGTTCTATTTACATAATAACCAAAATTATCAAAAGGTCATAGATCTTATAAATGTATCAGATTTTGTTCACTCTCATCAAATAGAAATTTTAAAATTCACTAAAAAAGAGAAGTCAGTTATTTAAAATACATTATAAGCCAACTAAATAACCATAACAAACAAAAACTTACACAATCTTCTTAATAAGTATCTAATTCAAGTTTGTAAGCTAATAAAAGATAGTTACAAATGGATGGAAACCCTATTTTAAATTCTTCAGTAATCTGGCCAAATATTTGACCAAAGAATACTTACTTTAGCTTCAATGAATGAAAATTATTCTACAGACACACGGAGACAGCTATGTGAAACCTGTTAAACAACTGAATACTGTGCCCACATACAGCTGTGGAAAAGGAACCTTCACACTGTAGCAAACTTCTGAATCTGATAAGAATCTCCCAAGAGCCATTTGGAGACTGGCGCAGGCAATTGTCAGAGCACAATGGCAGCTCGCACTATTTTTAAATCTGGGAAGAGGAAACTGAGGCAACAATTCTAATTTACAGCAATAAGTGACTGACTGAGAGTCACTCTTGAAAGCTACACATTCCCACATAAAAACAGACACCCTGATTTTGATATTCTGGAGCAACCTATAGTGTGATGGATAAATAATAGGAAATAGTAGACCACTTGAAGAATTACTTACCCAATCATATTGTATTCTGAATAAAAGCAATTTAGAACATAAGGTTATCAACAAATATAAGTAGAAAGAGAAAACAAAATCATCTAAATGGCGAATTGTATCATAAAATTATTTTTAATGCTTTATGTTGTATTGTCAATGTAAAAGAATACAATGACTCATAAATGTTTTCTGTTACAATCCCTTTAACCTCATTGAAAATAACTTTGTATTCATGATCACAATTTCTTGAATTGTTTTTATTTGAACTTTTCATTCTTACTTCCATCTTTGCTTTTGAACATTTTGTTCAGTCAGACTAGACTTTTGGCCATGAAGTTGATTATACATTCCTGGGAGATATATTATGCATGTAGATAAGTATAAAAATCTAAGAAAAACACAACCCATTGTTCTAAGAAGTTTATAGTCTAATACCATTTATTATCAACTTTTGAAACAATATAATTGTGCTGGGCCAGTTTGGAGGACCTACCCCCCTTTATAACAGCATTCAAAGATAAAGATCGTTGTCACATGATACCTCCTCCAAAATGTACACATTTGTGTTCTATAACAGCAATTACCCCAAGGAATGCCATCATATAGGCTGTGATGGATGCATTTCTAAGGGCTTTTGGTGCTACATCATTTCCATTCCTGATACCTGTATCAAGGAAAAATGTAGCTAGCCCTGCACAAAAAAAGAAGAAAAAACAGTCAGTTGGGAAAAAAAATTAATAAATTAAGTACTGTAATTCTCCAATATTCCTAATTAGAAACTTGAACAACTTCCAATTCTCATTTAGTTTTTGAACTAAAAGAGGACTTTTCACCAATCCAATGATATCAAATAAACACAAGAGCTGGACTAGTTTTGTTGCTGTATGTTCTGTCACTGACATTTCATATTAATAGACAAGTTGTAAAGAAAGCAGAATTTAAATCTCACTAACTGCAAATACTTGTTTCACAACTGTTGCATTGTAAACATGCTGTTATAGTGCCACATCTTCTGTTCATTTCTCTATGAGAAATGAAATATGGGGATGAAATTACAATGTTCTCAGTTGGTTTTGTTCGTTTTGTATCATACATGGATTTGAATCAATTTTAAATACTTTGACATTAATATCTTTCATTAAGTAGCCACGATCCTAAACTATTAGATCATTTCCATTTACTAATACATTTTGTTAACTGCAACTCCATTCTATCAGACAGAAAGATGGAATTGATTGTAAAACCTTTGTGCTCATTTACCTGATTACTGCTTTCAGTAGCCTCTTAAAGTGCAATGCTGCTAAACATTTTCATTTAATAAAACTGCTTTTTAGTGTTTGCATTTTCTGGTTGCATATTCTATATATCCATGACTTTTCTTTAGTCTGATCCTAAATATATTTTGGAAACTGTTGTGTAACACTTGTACTCAAAACCAAACCCAAATTGGAGAACTGGAAAAGACTTCTAGGAAAATTGAACAATTAATGACTTGTGCTATCTTAACATTGCAAGTTCAAGTCTCTAAAGAAGATACCAATTCAGGTTGTAGAAACCTATTTGTTAGAAATGAAAGGTTTTTATTCCATACGGATGGAAGTTCAAATGCTCTCACAGCACTGTTTCCACAGAGTGCCACATGCCATCAGGAGAAGGTGACAGACTGCAGCAGTTAATGTTCTTTACCCAGTGTAGTAAAAGAAAAAAACCCTGGGCAGATCCAACATTATTTTTTTTTCAAAGTCTCTATTTCTGAGGCTTAGGAGTGGACCTGAGCTGGAAGGGCCTCAAAGGACACTGTAATAAATGAGCAGAATACAAATGAGTGAATTTTCACGCAGTTAGAAGTCTTTATAATTCCTGGCCAACCACTACAGAAGGACATTTTAAGGTATCTGAAAAATCATCAGAGATTAAATTTCCAGACCTTATCCTTTTGAATTCCACAAACTGAGGAAATTATCTTGGCCAATGACAAAAAAAGTATGGCAGAATACGGGCACATAGGCAGAATGGTTTCAAATTCACCCATTTCTGGGTTTTACTTATTCATGATGACTTCACATTAAATTATAGAGCAGTGCAATTTTTGATATGCAGATATGCTTTAAAAATTAAATACATTCAGAAGAATGTCCTCAATCTGATGTATATTCAAGATTTTATTTCTGTTAAAAGAAGCATTAAAAATTATCTGGTTTTTAGGTAAGACACAATAAAATCATACTTCTGAAAGTCCCTTTATCAGTATGTGATGAAAATGAAGAAGCTAGAGATTAGCACTAAAGCAAAGAAATTAAGATAAGCACACAGGAAATGTTTTTAAATAATAATATAAACAGTTTCAAATCTAGTGACCAATATAAAATGTCACTATAATATTCATCCCTCCCATTTCTTCTAAGCTTTCTTCTTGCCTGGAGGTGGGAAATAATTGTGTCTGGCTCAAGTAATTTATACAAAATTCATGGAAAATATAATATGCTTGCACCAGTTAAAAAATAACAGAGTTGCAAAAGTAAAAATGCAGTTATTAACAATACTGGTGTTGTCAGATTTACTCATTGCTAGCTTTGGTGTGCATTGTAGCTCTGTGTGTTTTGTCTGCCTATCATGTACAGGAATTCAAGCCTATTGGTACAGCTCACAACAGAAGGGCCCAGCCTTTTGTTGCAGCAGCAAATATTGATGACAAAAGACAGGTAGTGAGCTCCTCCTATAATTCTCCAATTGGGCTCTATTCATCTGGCAATATTCAAGACGCGCTTCATGGACAACTGAGGGGTCTCATTCCTAACTCATCGCAAAAGTGAGTATTAGTCTTTACTTACGATACATAGTCATTATCTGTTCTGGTTTCAATTTAAAAGTCCAGCTCTTGCTGTTTTTTTCTGAGAATCAGGAGACTATTCATTATCCAAAAAAAAAGTGATCAAGGAAACTTTTTTTTCCAACACCAAGAATTACCCATTCAGCTTTCTAGTAGCAGTGCTGCAGGCAGCTAAAATTTGCCCTCTAAGTTGGGCTGCAACACTACCCTCCAACCTTCTCTTCTGTAACTGCATTTTACTCTGAATGTTTCTGAACATTACAGTGATTGTATCTTGAGCACTGGGAATGAACAAACTAAACATGATTACTTCATGGTTAAAATTGTAAACATTTTCAGCTACATTTAAACTAGAAAGCATTATGAATGAATGAGCATTTGTAGGCCAAAGAAAGCTATTTTATCTCTTTTTTCTTTACAGGATATCAACTACTTTGAACACAAGCATAATATTCGGCCCAAACCTTTCATAATCTCAGGCCGAAGCAGGTTATAACCTTTGAGTGTTGTGCTGGATTTGATGCATGGTGTTATTTTTTTAATAGATGGATACTCACAATTGACATTAATTAAGCATTCTGAAGCATTTGAAATTTACTTATGGCACCAGACAGCATAATCCTGAAATTAAAAGCAAACAAAAAGAATTAAATGGTTGACTTTCAGAGTTCAAGCTTGAAATTCAGATTTCTGTTTCCAAAAGATAGCAGAACTACACTCCCATCTCAGTTGTACTGATCAGAGTCTGAAGTAACTGCAGCCATGATTCAGGTTGCAGTGCAGCATCAGATATTGTGCACATACAGACCTTTGGCACTGTGAACTTCTTCTGACCAAATGCAGTCTAATTTGTTAACATGCTAAATGAAAGATAGCTACTTAGTACACATATATTACATATTTCATAGAAATAAACAATAGTCTACATATAAATAAAAGATAGCTAAAGATAGAGAGTTATAAGCGAGGCCATTCAGAGATTTCAAATTTACATTTCAGCAGACCTCTTTCCAGAGCGCAACCTACTGCTGAGATAAAAGTAGGAAAACTGATGCCACAGATTTGTAAAGTTCCAATGCATAAAATCTTATATATTATTTACATCCATCATTTTAGTGTAATAAACCTGTATCTTGAGTTGGGCAAGGTCTGTCTGGAGTTCTAGCACTGGAGCAGTCTGCACTTGCAAACTTCAGAATCTCTTACACAGGGCGTTACATCTACCAAACCTTGATTGTCACAGTTTTTCTACTATTTTTACATCAGTTTGACTTAATCCACTGCTAAACACAGCAAAAAACAAACCACCACCTCAGCTCTAAATATCCCTCTAGGACAGACAAGAAAAGCTAAATAGGACTTTGACTAGAAGAAGACATGACTGTGGACTGCAGGTCTGAGCTAATGGAGTGGACATTGGACAGAATTTTGGACTTTGGTGAAACTAACTGGAATTTGTATTTAATATATGACTGAAAGTTATTTATTTTTTACCCATAATTTATTCTGGTTTAATATTATTTTGGCTTCATGTAGCGAGAGTGAGAATTGTGCTTTTTCTAGTCTTTTCCCGCTATATTCCGTTTACTAACACTATTAGCACTGACAAAACTTACTCTACTGCAGGATCTAAAGGTGGTATTTTTTCTTCTAAAAGAAAATACTGCAAATATGTATGCTGCCCTTTGTGAATTTTTTGGCTGGCTCATGCTTGGTGATGATGCACAACTATATTTGCATTAAAGCTTGCCTACCATTTCAGGAATGCTTTTGTTTGATATGTCTTTGATGAAAAAATGTATATTTCCCTTTAAAAATTTGAGAAAGTGGTCCTGCACAAATTCTGCTTTGAATCAAAGGGAGAATTTTGGGTTTTCTACTCCCGAGAGTAACTACTGGGCAGAGTTTTGTACTATCAAAATGGATACAGTTCAATATCCGGAAACAGAGCATTGTCCCAGTTTTACACAGCTTGGAAAGAAGTACCCACAACTGTGGATACCAGGCTGGAGGACAGAGATGACACATTTATTGTCCCACAGCTCAGAATATCACATAAATGGTAACCAATGACTGTAGAAAGATTTGGTTATGTGCTGTTCCACAGCAACAGCAAAGAAATATCCCGTAACAAAAAAACTCCCTGAGGTATTATGCAGACAAGACTGAAGTGTTCAAAACAGTGATACTGAAAAATACTTCAAGTCTAATGTTCACATTCTTTTGCTAATCTTTTCCCAGGTATTTTGAAATTGTGTACAGTTACTTCAGTAATGTCAAGAAACACTAATAATTCTTAAAAGTGTACATCTTATTTTTGTATATACATTATATGTAAAGTATACTTCAAAAGCAGTAAAATTAGTTCTCTGAATATATACCCATTATTCTTGTGAAGGACCACTTTACATTCTACTGGAAACACTGTCATTTCGAAAAGAAAAAGTAAGCCTGGATGTTTTAGTAACTTTTCTTCTTTGCAATGACCAACAAATATTTTTTTTAAAAAAAATGTTAAACTAGTTTTAAAAGGTTAATAAATATCTTACTCTAGAATTTAAGGGAATCTAAGAAATGTCACATTCATTATTTTACACTACTTCATAGTAGTTTTTCAGCAGTGTAGTGAGATGATTGTGAGGTACAGAAGGGGAATGATGTGTCTAGGATGCTTCCAGTACTGCAGGTGTCTCTGTCTCTGACACGGACAACTCACATAAGCTTTGTCTGCTACCCTTTTTATAGACGAAAGAATTACTCACTTAGAACAAAGAATGTTAGGGAAGCTTAATTATTCCTCAATAAAACCCAACATTCGAACTGTAAAATGTTATATACTGAATTATTTCATCTATCAAAGGATTTTTACTATCTTTAAAGAAAATGCATGCCAGAATTTTAAGGTCTGCTTTATAGTTGCCCTTGATACTTTTTATAGGAAAATTATCATCAACAACTACACATACTTTTGCTTTTCTCTACTTTCTGTCCTTTTGCTTTTTGGAGCTTGTTCCATTTATGCTTTTCATCCCTGTTAACATCACCGTATCCCTGTCCTTTTGTCTTCGTTCTCTGTCCTCCAATGCACACTGCACCCCCTCCTGCACTCTGGCCATGACCACAGTGGATGCAGCACTCCTTCAGGGCTGGACTGTGGCAGTGGGCGCAGTACCCCCTCTTCAATTAGCACGGTCAGCTCCATCTGCCCCACCGAGCTGAAAGCAGTGTCTAAGATGGCCCCTAATGTTCCCCTGGAAATGGAGCTTCCCGGTGTCAAGATTGTACACGCTCAGTTTAACACACCTATGCAGTTGTACTCAGATGACAATATCATGGAAACACTGCAAGGCCAAGTTTCTACAGCTCTGGGGGAAACACCTGTCATAAGGTAATTAGAGCAGCATCTATAATATTTATGAATACACAAATTTAAAACATGCCTATAAACAGTATCATACTGTTTCTATGAAAAAGGGTTAGAGAGAAACCAAGTAATTTAAAACCATTAAATATTTTCACTAAAATATCAGTCATTTCTGGGTTTTAACCTAAAGCATTAAAGGAGTCCTTCAGAATGTACAAATAAATATTTCATGGGTAATAATCTTAGAATTGCAGCTAATAAATAAAAAACTATGATACTACCTGGACTGTTACCTGACCGACCACTGCAAATCAAGACTGATTCCATCCAAAATTTAAAACTTTTTATTATTATTATATTTATCTAATAATGATTTCCTAATCTCTTATTAATAATTCATAAAATAATAATAAATAAAATTTATTTCCACTGTTGAAATTCAGGTTATGAAGATTAGGAAATATTATAAATGGTTATAGTGTTCTAGATACTTAAGTCCCATTCTAGACAGCTCATTCAGTACAACTAGCTCTCGTACAAAAAGAGGCAGAATTTACTGTAAGCCTACAAATCCAGGTCTGACTTATGAATTTATTCAGTGCATGACTAAAGTCAGGTAGGAACCTTATGTATATGGATAATAATTATAATTATACAATAAAAAGTTTTAAAGTACTACTCATTTTTTTCAGGAGACAATTCACCATTTAGGTTGCTCTATATTTTTGCATAATAGTAACCTATTTTCCTGTTTTACAACAGTACTTAAGTTAATAATTCATAATATGTATGGTGTAAACTAAAGCTAGTTACTAATATTTTAAATAAGCAATAGTCACTGGCACCAATAAGCCTTCTTCAGCACCTTGCAGAATTTGGCTGCTACTAACAAAAAACCCCCCATATTTATATAAGAGTATTTAGGTTCATCCTCTCTGATGAAAACTGTAGTTCATGGAATGTTTTCAGAGTGACATTACTCTATTGTTTGAATATTTATGCTCAATCAGAACAATTAGGGAACAATAAAAGAAAATTTTGCTGCTTCATTATTGTGAAATAATGGACTAAGTCCAAAGTAATCAGCTTTCACACTGCCTGTGACGTTGCCAGTTTGAGAACCTACTCTCTCTACACAGGTTTGAAATGTCTCTTACTGTGGGGTGGTTTTCACTAGGTATGCATTAAGAAATATAAGGCAACACATTTGTGTCTGGGGTTTTTGCCTTCTGTATGTAAATGCATTATCATTTGCTTTATATTTAGAAATATTTTAGTAAAGAGGAGAGAACTCAGGGGTTTAATTAAACATTGCCAAGAATTGTAAAAATTATGCTACTTCTATTAAAAGTTTCTGGCAAGACAGGAAACTGGTAGGTTTTTTACCAGCTTAAAGATGGCTCAAAGAAATCTACTGATTGATGAAGATCAAAAAATTCACATAAAGCAACAGGGGTCCGTGTCCAACTGCTGCTGCTCTTACTGGGCCATTTGGCAGCTTGGATGCTACTCTAGAAAACAAATCAAACCATTTAAAGCAAAACCCAGTCTAATTCTTTGTGGACAGTAGCAATCCAGTTGCAAGAGTAACAGACTTCTTCAAAGTAAACTTGGATGTTTCTGATTACTCCCAGTAAGAGCATGAAATTTACAAATGCCACATACTCAGTCTAATTTCTGTCAGTGCATATAGTCCTCTACTCTTCCTCTCGACTACTTAGGATGCCATTTATCATGAACAATTTAAAATATTCATCAGAGTTTAAAATGCCATTAAATATTCTCAGTAAAATCTTTGTCTCACAGGTCTTTTGAGATTCAACCATCAGCTGCTGTTTGGATAATAAATTACTTTATATTTTTAGCATAACATTGCCATTGCAAAAGAAAGCCTTGTCTTATTTTTATTAAATTAAGAAATAGAACTTCCATTTTTCAGTATTCACCTTACAACTTTTCCTATTTTGCAATACTTATTTCACACCTTTTGGTAATCTCTGTAAGTTTAATAAATAACAATTATCTTAGCCAAATAATCACTATATTACCTGATGAACTAACTTAAAAGATATATTCTCCCAAAAGATTTGACTGGTTATGTTTCGGCTGACCTTATGTAAAGGCATGAGCTGTGATTTTAACAACATTCTTGAGGGCAGCTATTGCAAAAAGGGATACCATAGCAAAGAGCACCTGATAATACAGAAGGTGATTACTGGAATGAAACTACTTTGAGATTAAATGACCTATTCTCAAATGCCAGTAGAGCCAAAAACAGTAATTATGGAAATACCATAACTACATAATTAATGTAGTTATGGTATTTGACTTTCTAGACTTCTAGTGACTTTCTAGATTTACTTTTGTAACAATTGCGCTGATTTAATTCTTTTCAGCACTTTTTAGACCCAAAGGAGGCTATATAAAGCAATGCTACCTGGAAGAAAGTTTCTCAATAGTTCTAGGAACACCTTGCCTTTATGCTTTTTCTTGAATCATACTCTGTGCCTGGTAGAGATATTGCTTTAGAGTTATGTTTGATAAACTGTTTTTATCTGCTCTTCCTCCCTTTAATACAGTGACCCATCTCCCAACTCAGTGTCTCAGTCTGACGTGTACAAGATGCTGCACGCCAACCAGGAGGAGCCCAGTCAGCCGCGCCAGTCTGGCTCCTTTAAGGTGCTCCAGAATTTAGTCTCCGAGGAAGGTGGTTAATAACAACATATTCTACCTGTTCAAATAGTTTTAAAATGTTGGTGGGAGGGGGGACTCCATGAAGAAAATAAGAAAGATTAGAGATAATGAGAATTTCTGAAAGCCCAAATCATTCCGGACCTTACAGCTACCACACCAGCCTCCTGCCACTTCCCCTGCTTGCTTGTAGAGCTTGTATTCCTCTGTGAATGCAATGCAGGTGGCTGATCACGTTTTCCAGAATCTCTTCTCAGATTTTAAGATCTTTAATATTCAAAGTTGATTTTAACTGAACAATAAGGTTTTACCTGTGAGCATTTTTGGGACAAGCTGCTTATGACACCAAGAAAGAAAATTGTCTTCCACAAAAAAGAGGAATTTAAACCAACTCCTGAAACCCCCTTAAAACCTATTTCCTCTTCATTCTAAATAAAAACTGAAGAAGACAATATAATTTACAGTCATATTTCCTTCAAATGAAAAAGTTTTGAAAATAAAATTATTAAAGGCTGCAAGTTTGTTTTATTTACAGTAACCATAAAGAGCAAAATACAACCAAAATTAACCTAAAACGTAATACTTAAAATTTTAATGGTTATACATCAATATTTAATAGAGAAGGAATAAAGACATCTAATTGTCTACATCTATATCATTGTGAGATTTTACTTAGCATTTTCTTGTATTTTGCTGTTATTTTGTATTCATATCATGTTACTACTGTTTCAAATTTGTTATATGGTTAGTTATATATATAAGAAGCTTTCAGACAATAGGTCTTGATTATGTTATGTTTCTATGTTAAAGCCCAATCCTCCTCCCTCTCTGCTATATCCAAGACCTACTCTCAGAGAATTAGGTGATGTCCATGAGGCAGAGAGCACTGCATATGCAATCTTTCTTGTACTTGCTTTTGGCTACATCTTATACAATATTTCTCCTGATGTGGAATCTGGCCTACAAAACTTTTCTAGTGAGACTGCATTGTTTGTTCATGTCAGTGAAAGCCTGTAAATACATCCAGAAGTGTATGTACAGTACAGAAAGTACAGAAAAGTGCAGAAAAGTACTTAACTGCATCAGACACTTTTATATTAGCCCGTACATAACAGGATTGTTTTGTTTCTCAGATGGGCGCCCTGTGGGAACAAGAAGTGTGAAAGCACCTGTAACAAAGATACCTACTGCCATGCCTGGTGTCCAGAAAGTGCCACTGTGTGACAAATGTGGGAGTGGGATTCTGTGAGTTGATTCTTTTTAGTTTTAGAAATCCCCAGCTCAAGCACACGCCATCCTCAGACACCACTGCAAACTACAGAAGGGCATTCTCATAATGCTTCTAGAGAACAGGGACATAAAAATATATTGTTCTAAATGTCAAATTATAAGCTGTACCTTCAAAAATTTCAATACAGATCATGTAAGTTTTGACAAAGTATCATTGAGGTTTTAATTGAGATTTCTCAGGACCTTTTGCAAGTCAACCCTTAACAAATACGTAATGAAGCCAGCAATTATCCATGCTGTGCTCTGTCAGGCTGTGAATTCTCAAAAACTTCTTGTTAATGCAAAGCATCCTTCTCCCAACCCAGTGGGAGTATCCAGAAAGCTCTGTAGACCTATTTTAAAACTATCGGATTTCTATCTGATTGACATCACTAACTCCAGCAAACACAGATAATGATGAACTGAAAAAACACAGACATGAAGAAAAAGCAATGTGGTTTTGAAAGTGATTTTGTCACCCTTTTGATAGGTCAGGCTGGGCTTTCTGTCTTGTAACCAAACTAACATGTTTCTTCAAACTCCTCATTTTCCAGGGCTAGTGAGCTATGTGATCAACACTACAGCATTTTATGTCACCTATTCAAACTCAGCATCCAACCTTAAATTATACCGTAGTTTCTAAAAACACAAGAGGAACAACTGTAAAGCCTTAAATTAAATACCTAGAACATACTTTGTATCATAGAATTATAGAACGGTTTGAGTTGGGAGGGACATTAAAGATCGTCTAGTTCCAACCCCCCTGCCATGGGCAGGAACGCCTTCTAATAGACCAGGTTGCTGCAGTTTCTTTTCTCACTTTAAATTCACATGAATTAACTGAGGCTTTTTCTTTCCATTGTTTCCACACAGAGGGGCAGTGGTGAAGGCACGTGATAAGTACCGGCATCCAGAATGCTTCGTGTGCTCTGACTGTGATCTCAACCTGAAACAAAAAGGTTATTTCTTCGTGGAGGGCCAGCTGTACTGCGAAGCTCACGCACGCGCCCGCATGAGACCCCCAGAGGGATACGAAACAGTTACGGTTTACCCAAAATGCTAGTCTTAGGTTAACATACCAATATATGCATGCACACAAAAAGCCTTTACCAGCTTAGAACTGCAGTATGAGTGTGGGGACTTCTGCCTGAATCCAAGGCAGCAGCTTGTAAACCTTTCCCTGTGGGATTCTGAGAGAGGTGGAAGTCCTTATTAGCCAGCAATAGCATATTATACCAGCTAAAATATTGTTTTTGAAACTGCCAATATAACTCAAGGAAGTATAAACTAAAACAGCTCTCTTGAAATACAGAAAGTGAAACAGCTGAGGTATTACATGAATGCTACAGCATTATGTACATATATATATCTCTAATATACATCAGTGCTGTAAGCAAGACATCATTTTTAACATAAGTATTTGTGCAAATGCCAACGCCATCAAAGTCTTACAGGCTGGGCCACTATACATGTAGAAACTTGACAGATCATTAGAAAAGCAGCTATTTTACATGTTTAGTACAAAACAAGCAGTTGTTCATGTCTGCTATTATTAAACTAGCATTAATGTACACCCCAAACCTGTTTTGCTTACTTTGCTCTGAATTTGGGGTTACACTGCCTTAATTTTCTGATGCAGCAACTGTGATAAAAAAAAATGTCATGTCACACAATAAAATGGTTAGTATAATAAAGACTGGTTAGTATGAAGCAAAGCAAAAGTTCTACATTGTCTTAATGATTTTGAAATTATATCAACTTTCACATCACTTTGCAGAAAATTGTTCTGAGGCACGCACACACATAAATTGATTTTTTGGAAAAAGAACCTCACACTCCAATAGGAATTCATTGTGAATTGGGAATGAAAGGAAATTTTAAAACCTTTCTGCAGAAAATGATACTGGATTTTTGTATCTCCATCTTTCAATTTCCATAATAGAAACAATGGGGAAATATCATCACAATATCTTTATTGCTGGTAAATTAAAGCTTGGACAACTTTAAAAATAAATGTTAATTAAAATATGCAAAGGCAAAGTCTTTTATTGAAAAGCCTGGTGAAGTTTTAAGGAATAAAAAACCAAAAAGCTGAAAGAATATGGGTTTGTAATCAATTTCTGAAACTTGTCAAGGCTACATTGCTTTCTGGTAGGTGCCAGCCACACAAACACACCTAATGGGCAAACCATACTTAGCACTTCTAGAAAATATCAAAACAAGTCATAAATTCTTTAATGGGGTATTTTGAACCTACTCTAAAGTAGAAAAATGTACAAAATTTTATATCAAATCCACAAGACTAGCAAAAAAATAACAACCCAGTGACAGTCTTATGTACTTTTCCCATTCTATAAAATGTAAGAAGCCTACAATGCAAGTAGAATATGGAATCAAAGCAAATTATACATACTTTAAATTTATTTTAAAAATTCACAAGTCCCAAAGAATTAAATACAATGTCCACATATGCAGAGACTTTTCAAAGTGTCTTAAAGTATTATTTCAGAACTCAAAAGTTTTAAAAATGTGTGTGTCACTGCATTTATTACTTACATTTCCATATCAAAAGCAGAGATTTAAAAAAAAGGGAGTTGCACCCTTTTCAAGGTTAGTTCCTGAATTATTTCTGGGCACAAAACATAATTCTGCTCCTCAGGTATCATGGAAGAAATGTGTAGTATTAATATTTTTCCATTGATAAAGCCCATAAATCTGAAAATCCTTTTGAAAATAAGTGTGCGCATAATGTCTATTTTTACAAACTTAAAATGTCATTGGTGTTTTAAAATGTTTCTTTAATGTTTATGTCTTTGTGGAGTAACTAAAGTAAAAATAAATCTACTACATATGATAAATATTCTGTGTTTCTTTTAATCTGGTATGGAAAAGGAGGAAGTATGAGTGTCAAGTGCCTCTCAGCTCTGTCTCTTACATATATTACAAGCCAAAGTCAGGCATGGCATTTATTTTTAGCTGCAGAAAAAGGTAGGAAGTGTGACCTCAGTGCTTTTCATCGCAGCTCTTCAGATGCTGATCAACCAGTGTGAAAAGCTTTCCCTAGCTATGCTACTGCTGCATAAACAGCAGGGCTCTTCTGGAAGATGCTAAAAACTTTTTAAAAAGTTTGCAATACTCCAAATGAGGAAACCAATCATTACTTCTGAATATACATAGATTAATTTATGTTACTTTTGAATCAATTCTTCCAAGACAAATGCTTTTGGTCTTTTAAGTAATGAAGTTTTGCCAAAAACCTGGAATCTCAGAAAGTACTCTAAAGTAGCTAAAAGAAACTGTGTTGTTTCCATCAACTAAATAGCTTCTGTCATTTTTTTCAACTACATTTCATCACCTAAAAAATTTGACTAGCACTTTTGCTCAAATCAGAAGTGGGCTGTTGAATGTTAATCCTCCACTGCTCCCACTGACTGCATTTTGGTCATTTTGGTTCACAGCACACAACTTCAGAGTGCACAAAATGGTTTCTTTCAGGATGAAATTCAACCAGAAGTTGTGATCTGGAAGCATTGCTAAGGCACACCAACCACTAATGGGAACCCAATCCACAGACTCAAACTAGAGCTGAATAAGACCATGCCTGAAACGTATTAAGGTAGATGTCTCGATACCAACTGATCTGCTCCTACTGCATCTCGCTGCCTTTTGAAACACACCTAGTTTTAAGAACTGCTTGCAAGTTTCATGGGGGAAGGCTTTTTAACAGAAATTAAATTACTGACTGCTTATGCAGTCTCAGAAATTGGACCTGATTTCAGATGTATCAAAGCTCAGAGCTGTTTGATCAAGACTTCTGGTTCAAATTTCTATAAACCATACCAAAGAGAATAACTGTGCAGCTGGGTATAGATCTGACTTGCTTGTAAAAGACATGTACTTGGCTTAAACTCCATTTTAGGGGTCTTTTTCACAAGGACAAGACCATTATTTTCCTAGTGGGTTCATACACTCATAAATTAAATGATGTGAAACAAAGCAGGTTTGTTGGCATGTATCCAGGAAATTTTCTCTCTGAAGGCAATCATACTCTGCAGATTTACCCACTTCTGTTTGTCTTTTTTCCTCATGTCATCCAAGCAAGCTATTGTTACCTTCTTTGTTAACAAGAAATCTCCACCATCAGATTATTCTTTTTTTTTTTTTTTCCTAAGTGCATGAAGTTTTGAAATAAAATGCAAGTCTTCAGTTTATGGTCAGTGCCATCAACTAAAATCTTTGCCTCCACAGCATATGTTGAATAAAAAATGTTATCCACACAATGACTTCACAGAGGATTTTGTTTCTATATATGGTAAAGCACACGTTTGTTTTAGCATTCTCAGTGAGTGTTTTTAGTTACATGCACCCTACCTAATCCTCCCTCTCTGCACACCAGAGCACAATCCAAAGACCAGTAAAGCTTTTAGAAGAGTCTTGAAAGACTGTATATTATATTACTATGAAAAAAATGCTCTCTTTGGCACAGGAGAGGACAGTTGTCCAAAATAAAACTTTAAACAAATACAGTTTTATACAGAGTAGACAAA
>VYXD01008710.1:1102069-1118886 GCA_013397195.1 Hylia prasina | reverse complement strand
GGGCTGGCGTCCCCGCTGCCGGCTGGGTGGCTCGGCCGTCGCGTTTGGGCCTCCAGCCCCAGCGGTACCTCGCGGGGAGGTGCGCAGGCCCCTCGATCCCCTTTCTGTAGGGCCCAGGTTGTGTCACACCGGAGGCAGTGGCGCCTCCCGCATTGACGCCTTCCTATACCCCCTGCCACTCTCCATCGCCCTTGGGGGACTCAGCTCGCCTGGCTTTAGTCAGGGATTTGTTGGAAGAGGTCATCGTAATGGTGCGAGACTCTTCTTGGTGGTGCCAAGCAATAGCACAAGAGGCAACGGGCAGAACCTGATGCCCGGGAAGTTTCACCTGAGCACGAGAAAAAGCTTCTTTACTGTGCAATGACAGCACTGGAGCAGACTGTCCAGAGAGACTGTGGAGTGTCCCTCTTGAGGTACTCAGGAACTGTCTGGACACAGTCCTGTGCAGTGTCTTCTAGGATGACCCTGCTTGAGCAAGGAGATTGAACCACATCACCATTAACATCAGAGTTGTGGGTTTGATCCCCATTATGGGCCATTCACTTAAGTGTTGCACTCATTGTCCTCGTGGTTCCCTTCCAACTCAGAAGATTCTGTGACCCACTGTGGTCCTGTCCAGCTTCACCCATGCTGTGATTCTGTGATGTCCATGATGACCCACTATCAAAAGTGGCTCCTTTTGCAGAGCTCTTCTTATTCATGAGTGTTATTCTTGCATAGTAATAATTCAAATTAAAAAAAAAAATCTTTTACATCAAACATTTTTTCACATTCTGGCTGGCACTTTTGTGGGTCCCACACTCCAAGACCCTATTAATGCAGATAATTGTGTTATCTAAAATACTTCAGGATTATGCTTCAGGAACCAAACTGAATCACTGAAACATGAAAATCCTCCACCAGCAGACAAACTGTAGTAGATTATTATATTTTAACAGGCATATTTTGCATATTTCTCTTTAGAATGCTTTTAACGGACAGAAAATTAGACCTATGTTTTGGTTTATTTCATGAGTAGCAATGGCATTGCACGTGGAAGTGTCTCATGCTTTGTAAGCAAACAGTTGTGCAATAAGTCTTTCCAGAGGGTTCTAATATAATTATTTTTACAGGTGCTTGGTGGTTTTTTGGAGCAGTTAGAGCTGTTAAGCATTCTTTCTATGGACTGTTACACTGAGTAATACCCATACTCATCTGTCACCTTTTGTTCCTCTCTGTACTGCCACAGCTGTTTTTGTCCGGTACATTGAACTTGATTGGGGATTGATCTGTCTGAAAAAGGCCTCTCTAAATAGAAGGGTGTTTTTCCATCTGCACGAGCTCTCTGGTGAAGTTCATGTTAAAATGTCTGCAGTGAGCAGTTATAAGGACACAGAGCAGGGACACTGGAAGGGGGAAGAACAGCTGACTGGTCTCTGTGGTGGCATAAGCAGCTCTCCTGTCAAATGTGAAACTCAGCCTTAGTTCTAGAGGTTGTGTATGTCACACACACACCTTTGTTTTTTCTCATTACCCTGAAACTGTGATTTCCTAACTAATGAATACATACTTACAGATGTACCTGATTACATTTCTGCTCGGTTCTGTCCTTGCTTACTTGAGCTGGAAGAATATATATACTTTATATATATATATGTGGGTCTGTGTGTGAGTGTATATTATGGGAAACATGACATTTGGATTGAAACAATAAACAATGACATTTTACCTAAAGTATTTCTATATAGTAGAAATATAGAACTGTGGCTTTTTTTGTTAAGGTAGGAAATGTGTTCCAAGGTATAGCTGAGGAGCTGGTTGCAGCAACTGTGCACTGCTGTACCACACTTCCCTGTTTATTCACTGGCCTTGTGTAACCTGAGCAGCTGCAGTAATTGCTGGTGTGCTTGCACACTGTGGTGTAACAGCAGCCAGTTGTGGCTTGAGAAAAGGCATATTGAAATGGCTGTTCATTTTCATTGCTTCTTTTTTCTCCTTAGGTAATTCTAGAAGCTATGGATATACTCTTCAGAATTAGAGGAGGCTTGGATCTTGCATTTCAGCTTGCAACTACTGATGGTGTGTCTATAAGACTAACAGATTTCTTAATACTTATATGAACTTTTATTAAGAAACTATTTATTATGTTTATTTTCTTGGCATTTTACCAGGTGTTAAGTGCTTCTTCACAAACCTCTAAAGACTACTTTTTATCTCCATAAATTTTCTGACACCCTTTTTCCATCCTATGTTTTTGTTTTGATCTGAAATAAACTTTACACTGACATTTTTATCTAATTTCATTTGCATATACTTCTTACTTATGGATATGTTATTGGCATCACTTTTCAGCTTGAAGCCAAAGGTGACTCCGGAATTCTGAGCAAACAGAGAAAAACTTCAAGGCAATGCATTTTGTTATAATGGGACTGTATTAATACAATTTTGAGACTGTGGTCCAATCTTTCCAGAGAAATAGAGAAAGGAAACAAGCTAAAGAGTCACTCTACTGAATTTAGGCAGGATTGGCTGCTGCAATTCCATGTGATGGCAAGGGACTAGTCCATAAGGCATTAAGGGGCTCCTGTAGTCCCCCATTGTTACAGTAAAGTGACATTCTCCTCGGAAGGCCTGCTCAGGACTGTCAGCTGTCATAGGGCAGGATGGGGAAAAGAGGCTGTTTTTAGTTCAGCTCTCGTTCATTCTGCATTTTAAAAGGATGTGTTTCTAGCAGAAACACTGAATTCTATCTGGTGAACCTTGATAAGGAGCTTGGCCTTATATGAGTTCATGATGTGGAGCAGAAGTGTTGAATAGATTGACCTAATCCAAAGCAGCATTTTGTGAGTTGCATCCTCAGAGAAGGTTTATTTATTTGACTTTGTCTGTGGTGTAGTGAATTGTAACCACAGTAAAGCAGAGTGGTGTTTGAATTGTCCAAGGGCCTGGTATTCACACTTGTTAGTGGGTAAATGTGGCACACTGTTCCTTTTGAAAGGCAATGAGCTTTTTCTTCTGGAGCAATTTTCCTTTGACTTTTCTAATAATGTAGTTTTTACAGATTTCTAATACAAAAGTTATCTAATTGTGACAGCATAGTCTTTGCTAGCTTGTTAGGCTTTTTTAACTTACTGTATTCACAGTAATGTTTTTTAACCTTCACAGTAAGGAGAAAAAATGTGGCTAATGTGCCAGAGTTGCTCTATCATATCCAATCGTGTCATATCCATTATTGGCTCAGGTTGTAAGGTGTGGGTAGAACCCCTTACAAGCTCTGAAAGACAACTGTACATGGCAGTAATAAAGTTCTAAACAAGACTGTGGCCTACAGGTTTATGTTGGCCAAAATTTGGTCCTCAGCTGGAATGTAGGCCATGCTTTTCCAAAGATTTAGTCTGGTTTTGATTTGTATTCCTGAAAAATGATATGAGGTCAGAAACATGAGTGACTCAGATTGAATATTTTCAGGATTTTTTCAAAAGCCTAAATATACATACCAGTTTGTACATAGAAGTTTGTTTGCAGCTGTAGGTTTGGTTAAGACTTATTAGATGTGGTAAGTGACAGCAGAGTAGATTATTCTTCTGTAAGTTTGACAGTATCTAAGAGAAACAGTATGCTTTTGTTCAGGGAAGAAGCATCTAAGAGAAACAGTATGCTGTTGTTCTTCTTTTGTGAAAACCTGCTAAGTGAAATCTTACTTCAGTTTTGTTTAGCCAGTCATTTTTCTGATCATAACAGGACTTGCATTTTTATTCCAAGTCAAAACAATTTTATTAAATGTATGCCCAGCAGCTATAAAAAAATGGTGAGGGAATTTTCTAGGCTAATTATATCCTTACTGTTTTTCAGAGGCATCAACAAAAAAGGCATTAGGATATGTTTTCAGTGATCTTGAAAACAAACTGTCCTCGGAGTTTCTTGTATTCAGAATTTGCCACAGTTCAGTCTGTGTGTGGCCTAACAATGGTATGACCACAGTTCCAGAGCTGACTGATGAGTCTGCATGTAAGGAGATAAGACAATTTATACAGTAAGTATATTCAAAAACTGGGGTGGGGGGAATGGTTAACAGGTGAATTTCATGTTATAGAAATTTCTCTTTCTGTTGATAATTCAGATTCGATCAAGATGATGAGACCAAACGAAAGCTTGGCAAAAAAAAGGATAAAAAGTTACAGGAAACGGTATGTTCCTAATATATAAGACAAATTATCATGTAAACATTTTTAGACTTGATCTCCCTAGGCTTTTCTGTACACATACAGGCATTTACATGACTTTAAAGAATGCTTTTAAAGTCATTGAGACTCAATGTGAATGCAGAAATCCACCTATGGTAGATCAGCACATAGAAGTTTGTCTTTAACATTACCAGCTTTTTTTTAACCCGGGTATTTCAAACTGAGTTTGATACCAAATACCTGCAATCTTACTTTTGCCTTCTTGGTTCATGTGTAGTTGGAGATGTAATATTGGTGTCTTTATTCTCTGCAGCAGCAGATAATCAATGTAGACCTCATGTTGGAAATGACATCTTCATTAGCTGCTTTGGCTCCAGTCATTGAAAGGGAAAAGAAGGAACACCACTACATAAATATGACATTACCAGTTGATGTTGTTCTATCTGTTTCTCCAGAAGAACCATGGGGAAAGTAAGTGTTATTCTGAACTTGCAATTTTTCAACTTCATTTCTGCTTTTTCTTGAAATAATGACGTAAAACTATATCATTCATCAGTTTAATGAAAAGTATATAGTATTTTTGTGATGTAATTTTAACTGTGTAAATCATAAAAGCTCATGTGGACAGCTGTTAACTTCAGTAATCTTGAGACATCCTTTTGCTGTCTATAAAAAATTCAGTTTATCAATGTCTGACAGTTTTGATAACTCATAACCATTGCTTAGCAAGGAATTGAGAAAGTCAGGAAAATGTTCTAGAAATTTTTGTATGTGAGATGTATAAAAGAGACTTGGGGTGTATTTGATGAGTCTTTGTAATCTCAGCCCTTCATTTGGGGCTGCAGCTGGATAAGTACAGATGGAAAGTATTTGAGTCTGCCTATGTATTTTTTCCTTGCATTTTTTCCGTAGGATTTGACTCTGAATGGCACTAAATGAGGTGGATAAAATGCAGAAAAGAAACATTTAGTCATATATTTAGTTTTTATTTTGGCAAATGCTCATACTGTGTTTCTGATATGAGAGAGGGTAGCTGCATTTGGGAGGACTGAATCAATAAGGACTCATTTCTGTGTGCATGCAAGCTTTGAGTAAGGCACAGCTGGGCTTTGCCTTTCCTTGTGGGAGCAGAAGCATTGAAGTAGTGCAGTCATCTGACCAGGTCAGACATGCATTTAGGTATTGTATAACTCACAGCTGTGAGAAAAAATGATTTACAAATCACTGGTCTGCTTTGGAAATATTCTCCCTTGTACTTTGCAGTGTACAAAATCTCCTAGTGAAAGCAATTCATGGGCAATTAACTGACATGGAAAGATGTATCATGAAATACGTGAAAGGAACATCAGTTGTGGTACCAGAACAATTTCATTTCATGTTACCAGGAAAAAATCACCTCGTAACAGTCTCATATCCTACGGGTATTTCAGATGATCAGCTGGAAAGTTACAGAAAGGTAAAGCCAACAAACCATAACAGAACCTGATCTTTTGTTTTTAATTACAGTAATTGAAGCAGTGGTAAGGCTTTCCATTTAGTCAGTGTAGAATAAATGCTAGCAGATACTGCTGGTTTTTAGATTTATTTCTATTATAACCAAAGCATACTGAATGTGGAAACTTGATTTATTAAAGCTTTTTATAGAATGTGCCAGATCTCATTTTTGTAAGGGAACAACAGAAACTTTAAAAGTACATAAAATTTGGTTGATAAATACTTTCTCTAAATGATACTTCCAGCGCAGTATTCTTTGAATTTCTCCTTTTTTGTTCTTCTATGATAGAACATCAGTTTACTTTTGGTGTGTTACTACATTCAGGTTTTAACACATGTCCTGAAAGGGTTAGTATTGGGGGTATTGTTTGTTTTGGTTTCTTTTTCAGGGTTTTGTGATGTTGTGGGGTGTTTGTCTGTTTGGAGGGTACTGCTTTTTGTAGCTCACAGCTGACCAGGCTTAGCTAGTTTTTGGCTTGTTTTTGCCTTTGGGTTGGCACATCTAGAAAAAAGATTATGGATGAGGTGGAAGAATGTTGAGATTTCAGATTGAGACCGATACCAGTCTAGGTCACACAGTTTCATGTACTGTGGGCAGGGAAAGAATATTCTGCAGCTTAGAGGTGTAGAAGCAGTAAGGACCTTTTCTCTGTTAAGCATTACTGGGTGTATAAAACCCCAATCTAGCCTTGTGTTTGCAGAGGCCTCAGGCACTGGTGGCAGTGCCTGTGTTTCCTGCTCTCTGTCTGCTGTTCACTCTAACCCACTGATGGGAAATGTTACTGCAGCTCCTGCAGCTGGGTTCAGTGCTGGGTCATCTGCCTAAAATGTATTACCTGTGTTACACACATTATCCTAGATGATCTCATCATGCCTTTCACTCTTAAGCTCTGTGAAATAAGACAATATATCTCTTTAAATGTGGCTGCTGTGTGGCAAACAGAGCTTAAGAGATTTTAAAATAGACTGAATCTGCTTGAACCATAAGCCCAATATCTCAGTGCATGTTATTTGTATGCTCCAATATCAGTTAAGATTATAATTTGGTGTGTGTATCTACGTTACTGTGTAGATAAAACTGTAATTCTTTTCTATGATGGTGTTTTATCATGCTTTCATAACAAACCTGTTACTCATGGAATTTTCAGTGGGGCCCCAGCAGCAGGTGTTATGTAACAGGACTGCATAAAGTAGTGGGCCCTTTAGATGGGAGGTAAGCCTGCATGACCTTCCCTGCAGAGGCAAGGTCTAGTAGTAAACATATCTGCTGAATGTTTAATTAAGCCTGTTTTAATAATCTGCTAAACTATGCTGTTAAAATTATGTCTTCATTGCTGATTACCATGTGGTCTTTATTTTAATCCAAAATTTGAATTGTGTTTCTTATTTTTATTTGAACTTGCATGTAGGAATTGCATGGGTTATACAATCTGCCTTGTGACAGACCATATTTCAAGAGAGCAAATGCTTATCATTTTCCAGATGAACCATATAAGGATGGATATCTCAGAAATCCACATTTACATCTTAGTTCACCTGGTATGGAGTCTGGTATGGTAAGTTTAAATTGAAACATTTTGCAGAAAGTACCTTTTTATTTTAATTGAGATTTTTTTTTAAATTGAAAGAAGTAATTTAGATAGTGTGCAGTTGAGAAAGTGAAATAATTGGCTTGACCTTTTAAGCAAAAGGACTCCACTGCACAAAATGGCATTGCTTTCATTTGCTGTATTTGTCCCAAGGAAATTGGATTTCCTTAGGAGAATAATGTCGATGTTTTTAGCATGTATTCTAAAAAGTTTCTCAGAATCAGAACAAGAAACTAGAACTATCAACAGCGAAGTTTATGAGACAAAACCAGGTGGAGTAATCATGTGTGATTAATGACCCTTTGAATCTTCCGAAGATTTGCAGTCCCCAACTGCAAACTTTACAGTGCAAGTGACAGGTCATATGACTTCTCTGAACACTGATGCAAGTGTGATCAGATGCCTGTGTGTTCTCCCCTCCTGTGCAGGTTTATTTAGTACAAGGTGTATACAGTTACCACCACTATATGCAGGACCGCATGGATGACAGTGGCTGGGGCTGTGCCTATCGGTCTTTGCAGACAATCTGCTCTTGGTTCAAGCACCAAGGCTACATGGACAGACCTATACCAACACACAAGGAAATACAACAGGTACAGAACTTTTAAGGAGATTGTGCATATTTGTCTAGAAAGGTCTGTGTACATTATTTTTGAAATACCAAATTCATTTATATTAGAAGATACCTTTTGTCCCTTAAATTGGACTGGTGGTTCTGAATTATCTGTGTTGGGTGACATCTGTACAAATAAGATACATTAAAATAATCTTTTAAATGTTTCCTTGGATTAATGTTCTATTAGAAGCTGTGATATGACATTTTCAGTGTTTTTGTCAAATGAAAAGAACAAAGAACCCAATGTGTCATGCTAAAATCAGTTTTAAAACTGGCTGTCATATTCAGTGACAGGTGGATTAGTTCCCAGATGCTACACAGGAATTCACTGACAACTTTGCCTTTGACAGTAGTGCACTTTTCCTGATTTTTGAACTCTCCTTCACTTCTTTTTCTGAATTTTGAATTTAAATGCATCCCTGAATGTGTTCATTTCTGTTAACAGCACTGAAGTAAAACTGTAGGCTTGTAGCTAATACCGATACTTAGGTATGCCTATCAAGGAATAGTGCAGTTACCTTCAGTCTTCTAAATACAATTCATGTTACATTTATTTACTGAACATTTTTAGTAAAGTTTAACTCATTACATGAAAAAACATTTATCATATGTAGCAGAGATGTGAACACTAAAGGTAAAATCACATTTCCTGAACGTTTCTCAATCCACACCTGAATGCTATTGAAATCTGTGCACTCCTGTAGTGTTTGTAGGCATCTAAAAGAGGGCAGTAGCCTGCAGAGGACCTTTGAGCTTTGTGTCCTGAGCAGAAAAGGCCCCTCTCAAGTGCTGAATGTAACGTGTAAGCCTCAGAATGAAGAAGAATTTAAAACAAACCATAACCTTTGACATGGATCAGTTGCCTCTTCCTCAGAGCACGATTTTATGGATCCTTTCCCAAGTGCTCTGAATAGAAATCCAAGCCTTTCAGTCTGTGAAGTGGCTTCTGCAGTGTACAAATAATGCACTCCATTATTAAAGAGCTCAGTGGTCACCCTCCCAGCCTGCAGTTTGCCTGTGGACTTGTGTTGTAGTCTCTGCTCATGGACACAGTTCTGCATCACTGCTCAAAGGGACATTTCTAAAACAGAACCACAGTGAATTTGTTGGTCTCCTTTTGACCAGCCAGGTTCAAAACACATGCCCATATATGTAAACCAACTTTGTTCACAGAAAGTGGTGAATTCCCTACTATATGTTGTTGATATTTGGGTTTCTTCCTCATTATGATGTTGCAAAGGCGCTGGTTGATGCTGGAGACAAGCCTGCAGTATTTGTTGGGTCACAGCAGTGGATTGGTTCAATTGAGGTACAGCTTGTTTTGAATCAGCTTTTTGGAATAACATCCAAAATATTATTTGTCAGGTAAGAATCACTGCATGTTTAGTAGCTTGGTAATTGCTAAAAATACTAAATGCCTTAAAATGCAAATCATGATTACAGTACATAGAAGAAGAGGTATTATTAAAGAGATAATAAATCTTTTAAGGATTCCTTGCTCATGAACCCTCTATCCCTGCCTTTAATTCTGCTAAGTGCTTACAGATGAAGGTGGTATTAAATTTCCTGGGAGTTTGGCGTTCCAGGTTCCAGTTGCTATAAATTGGTTAATAATATGCAAATTGCCTGGTTTTATAAAGCTACAGTCTGATGCTTCCACAAGAAATGTGGCTCCCACTGGGTGTGCTTAATCTATAAATTGCTTAATGATATGCAAACTGATACGGAATTCAGCCTATTCCTTTGTGCCGCAATTTTTGATGCAGGCACACAGTCTGATGTCCACAGGGAACTGAATGTACACTGACAAATAAATTATTGCTGCAGCCACAGACCAAACTTGTGAGTTTAGGATTGAGGCAAATTGTTGAGAAGTCTGGAAAATAACGTTCCCCTTTATGCATTTGTGTGAGAAATAAAGCAAGGAATTTGTTTCCATTCTGATAATCTGATGCTCTCATACACAATTGAAGGACCCTTCACAACAAAGATATTTGGGACAAAAAGAATAGTCTTTATCATTTATCAGAAGAAAAATTACATATTTTTTATCATTTAGGCAGCACTAAGCCAGCACTATGCAGACTAATAAAACCCTTAACATATTAGTAAATACAATCATGAAATTATGAACATACACATACAGTGTGTATGAAAATACAAATCAAAATGCTTCTCGTGTTATGTTTATTTAGAGTAAATTCACACTGTAGATATTCTAAAAGAGTATGGTGATGGGGATCCTTAATGTTAGGAAAACAGTTCAGGTCTTCAATATTTTAATCTTTTTTTTGTTCCAGAGCTTGTACTTGGAGATGATCCACCTATTATTTATAGCAGCTATGACAGGCCCTGCCAGTAGGAAGATTTTTATTCCTGCATGTGAGAATATAGAATAGATTCCTTTCTGAACGGGGTAGAATTGCTCATAGTGCTGCTACAAGAGAGCACCAGTTTTTCTCAGTGTTATAAAAAACCAACATCACTACCATGCCAGGAAGGAGAAACAAGCATGCAGCTTTTTCAGTTGATCACTGGCAGTGGATAGCATTTTTGTCTTGGGCTTATTTCCAGCTAGCATCTCTAATTCTTTATGGAAATAAGACTTCACAGTTGCACCAGCAACACCGGTACTGGATCTATTATAATAAATGCACCATTTCCCAGTTTTATATTCTGTCTGCGTTTAATCCATTCTCTCTGCTTGGGAAGTAGTCACAGACTTTCACGGGGTTTTAAAAAGATTAGCCACTATATAAAGAAATATAAAGACAAGATACTAAAAGTGTCTGTATTAATTTCCTTGCCTAGCAAATAGACCTGGTGTTAGAAAATATTTTTCAGATTTTCTCAGAAAGTTTACACAGGAATAATCCAAGTGACTTTCTTCTAAGTTATTTATGCAGTGAATGAGTGTAATGGATAATTAGAGAAGTAAGCCTAGTGAGAATGACAAATCTGTTATTGTTTTTCTTACCTAGCCAGGGTTCTGAACTAGCATTGCAGGGAAGAGAGCTTGCTAATCATTTCAAGACTGAGGGAACGCCAATTATGATTGGTAAGTGCTTGAGTGTTGAAGAATGCTAATGAAAGTGCATGGCCTCCCTGTGCTGAATGTCATTTCAATTAGAACCCATTTAATTTACTGTACAAGAGTTAATCAAAACTGTAGATGAATTAAAAATTAGTTTTCCCAAGGTAGCCTCAAAAAAGATAAAAAGTTTAGTCTGGTTGGTATCTTTTTATTCAGTATTTCTTTCAAACTCAGTATTAAACATGGTAACAAAAGTCAGTCTAAAGGGTGTTCTTATAAACTGCTATTAAGTCAGAACTTGAGCACTACAAGAGCAGGAGTTCATACAGTTCCCCAGAACTTCCCCTCAGAGAAGAGCACTGTTTATCTGGCTTGGAAGAGAAGGGAAGAAATTATCCAAATTTGCATTCATACCAGTTTTAATAATCTGAAATATTGGTATGATAAGAAGTGCCATTTGTAAAAATACTGTGACAGTTTGAACTACTTTTTCCATGCTGTGTTTTAAAAACTAGCAATATTGATATTATTATTTTCATGTTTAATAACATTAATTTAAGCAATTTTGCAGTCTGTATTTGTCATTCCCTAATACAAGTTTCTCAAAACAGAGGAATTCTGATTTCTCTTCTAATTTTAGTCCTTTTACAACCAGGAAATTTTTTAGATTTCTTTCCCACAGTTAGGTTTCTTCAAATAAAAAGTGCAGAAGGGATGTTTGAAGTATTCTTGACTTCATCTGGTGGAAGTGTTGAGGATTTAACCTGCCTTGCTGACTTGGAACAAATTTGGAAAATACATTCTCTACTTATTTTAGTTACTACAACTAACCTTTTTTAGATGTAGTAAAGATATGTTGTCTTGTAATTTGAAGAATCCTATGTCAGACACTTTCAGAATCATCTTAATACAAGCTAATCTGTTAATACAAGGTTTTGATGTACTTTTATTTAAGCCTTGCACATTAAGTCAATCCCAATGAAAAGAAATTCAGCAATATTTTTCCTATTTTAGGTGGAGGTGTTTTGGCTCACACAATATTGGGAGTGGCTTGGAATGAGACTACAGGGCACATAAAATACTTGATTCTAGACCCACATTACACAGGAGGAGAAGATCTGCATGTTATTTTGGAAAAGGTGAGGCTTGATGCACATATGTACTCACACATTTATGTATATATGTGTATATATTATGTGTATACATGTATTTTGACATTAAACAAATAACATCCAGCCAAATACAAATTGGGCATTCTATGACTCCTCATTTCCTTATGGAAGAAGGACTAACCCCAATTAACCTGCATACTACAATATGCTAAGTATTGTCAGTTTCTGAAACTTAGTGTCTTTGGAGATATATCAGATCAGCAACTACATGAAGTTATTATACTATAAAGCAATTAAAAGAATTATTATTTTATATTAATTCACCCATCTCCCCTTTTACCCAGGCATATATACAATAAATGTGTTTTGTATTTTGAACAAAACAGAAAATTCCATTCAGGCTGTAAGATGCTCTAAATGAAGCAGAGAATTTATTTTAAATTTTAAAAGTTATTTTTAAAAATTCAACACTAACCATTCTAAGATCAGGCCTGGAACAATGTTCAGAGGATGCGTACTGAATTGTTTTGAAAATGTGGAAAATTTCCAAAGCACTCAAGGGTATGTAATGTCATTTCCACATTTAAAGCCACTAAAAGGGATGATGCAGCACATTACAAGCCAGTAAATATAGTGTCAGAAATAAACACTTAAGTAAACACTTAAAGCGGCTAAATCATCCTGTATTTTCTGTTTTTCATATTGTTGCAAATAGTAACTTTTATTTCTAATCTTTGATACCCTTGTGTATGCCCAACAAAAAAACCAACCAAAGAAACAAAAAACCAAACAAAAACCAAATCAACCAAACACAAACCACAAAAAAACCCCAACAACAACCAAAAAAAGAGCTATTTAAGAAACATGTTGCTGGCCTATAATGATCAAAGCTTGACATGAACACAGGAAGAAACAATTTCCAAAGAACATGTAGGACGAAAGGCTGTTACAGCTGCTAGCTGTTAAGAATCGTTCAGTGCTCCAGGAGGATAAAATAATTGCAGAACCCACTTTGCTGGTCAAAAGTGTCTGGGGAGGAACTGAGGTGGACTGTGTGTGGCTCTTTTCTTCAAAAACACCTCCAGTAATTATGTGGTACTCTGCAAATTTAAAAGCCTTTGTTACACTGTTTCCTTCTGCTGAATCAGGTTGAACCGCACAATTTCTGAGCTCTGTTTGGGGCTCAAGTATCAACTATTACCAAAGAAGGCAAGGAGTCAGGATAAGAAAGGGAAACAGAATGATGGAGTTTCAGAATAACATTAGCCTCTCAGGACCAGCAGAAAGTAGTGGGGAGGTGGGGATGGGGAGGAAATGATGCTTTCTAAGAACTAAGCTGGTGAGGGAGGAGTGGGGAGAGAATCTTTGTAATATGTTTTCCATTCATGTGTTTCCAGGCATGTAGAGAACTTTCTGAAAATTATCATTGCATTCTAGAGACATTTGAAAGCAGTGCATACAGCTTAGATTAGTATGATTAGTAAAATAAGAATACACTCAATAGTAGTAGACAGGGAAAGCAGAATTCAAAGTAGATTTACAAGCTGTCTTGCTTTTCCTTGGACAGGGCTGGTGTGGATGGAAAGGCCCGGAGTTTTGGAACAAGGACGCCTATTATAATCTGTGCCTACCTCAACGACCAAAAGCTATTTAAATTCACTTACACTGAACGCGCTGAGACAGAATTGTAGCTGATCTAGATAAAACTGTCCTGTTATTTATCAAAACAATGCTTCAAGTCAATCAAAACTCAGTTGAAATAGAAATGTTGGTTGAATAACTTAAATTAAGAAACTATTTTTTTTAAATGAAACCTCTAGAAATGAGTTACCTGCTTTGAACTGTACTCCTTACAAATGCATTTATTAAGCAACAAATAGTCTGTACTTTTCTGTAGCACAACTTTAGGTTTATATAGTATTTTCTCTTCTGCTATAATCTTTATAGATTAAATGCCAAATCCTTTTGTTTTATGGAATTCTTTCATGACAAAAAGATAAAACTGTCCTCTGCCTTTCAAGTTCCACTTAGCCAGCTGTCTTGTCCATTATGAATCTGTTTAAAGGCCTTGTTTGTTGCTGGTATTCTTGATGACACATTTTAGGAGTAGGAAAAGAATGGCTGTATTTACTGAATTTTATTAATTTTCCTCTCATATTTACACAGAAAAAAAAAGCAAGAGAATCAATTTTTCCATGTTCATTTATTTACAGTTGAATGAATACAAGTATTCTGGGGTAGGGGGGAACCTCACAACATTCTTCTGTAAGAAGTAACAATAAACAAGCTTTCCTCCTTCTCAGAAGGAGACAGTGTCCCAGCACACACATCTGATTGCTCAGTGTGTCATCCAGTCATGGTTCTTCATACTCTGGATTCCCTATTTCATGTTGGAATTACAAGCTGTTTCTTCTGGCAGCTAGGAAACAAGATCTGGCATAGAAACAAAGAAAGTAAGTCTGTAGCTACTTCATCAGTACATCACTAAGAGAGTAGCTATGATTTTTATTTTTTCTATGTTAAAGTAGCCTCATAAGTGGCATTCTACGTGTACTGTCCATTTCCAAGAAGACCCTAACCTTAAGTACCTATGCAAGTTCATCCTTACTAGGAGGCTTCTAAATCTAACTGCTCTAACACACATTTGTTTTACTTAGATGCTAAAAACATTTTTTTAAATATTCTGAATTGTATTAAACCAACACTACTACACACCATCTGATCTCCTCCTCTTCCTGTTTATGGATCTGCTGGTTTCACTTTCTTGTTTCTGTGCAGTTGGACCCTCTGTCCACAAGCCACGTCTGTCACTTAGCGAGTATCCAGACTGTCCTCTCAGTTTCATTGTCTGAGTGTGCTGAATTGTCCTGAGGAACTTGGCACATTCCAGAAAGCCGTAATCCAGTGCAAGGTCTGCTGCTGTCTGTCCACTGTTGTTGCACAAACTGAAATACAGAATTAACAATAACCAATTAAACTGGAAAAATGAGCTAGCACTCAGTGAATAAGTGGTCATTTACGCAGTTGTATAAAAATAAGTATCAGAATCAGTACCAAGAAGGTTTGTCAAGGATAGCAAAGAGCTCATACAGGGGGCTGGTATTAAATACAAAAAGGAATAATTATTTTAAAATAAATTTGTCATCAGACTATTACTGGCTTAGCATATCAGAAAGGCAAGAAGAGGGTGAGATTAAGATCAGGAATAGTCTTTCAGCAGTTATCACAGAGGTACATAGCTAAACAACAGCATGTGAGCATGTGGTCTGTGCTCCTTTGGTGTTTATGTCTGTTTTTAATACTCCTACGGCTATAGTCAGGCTATATTTGCAGCCTTAGCAAGTTCTTGTTCTGAGCAAGTTAAGTGCACTCTGTAAAATGTACATCTTTGACGCTCTTAATGAAGTTACTGTCACTCAACTTACTCAATTTTAGCATCACCAGCAACAAGGAGAGCAAGACATTCCAAACTCCCAACTTTTGCTGCTTTATGTATCGGGGCTTCTCCAAGGCAATCCTGAAAACACAATTTATATATAGTAGTCATTTGCAAGAAGAGGTGTAGGATAAAGCTGTCTTGTTCTCCAATATGACTGTTTATGTATACCAGTCTGTTGTGAGCTGAGAGAGAGATTACAGGAATATAGCTAGTAAAGTGTACTTGGTAACATTAAAGGTGTAATGTATTCATCACAAAGTAGAAGTGCTGTCTCCTGCAGTACTCATTGTTTCATCTTTGCCCTCTAAAAGGTGATTTACACAGAATACTCTCTACACGGATTAACAGCATCTCTTAGCACCATTCGGGGATTGCTGTGACCAATAGCTTGCTACCAGCTCAAGAGGTATAAGGAATTAAACTAAGCAACTCGAGTAAGAATCCTTACATCTATTGGAAGTAGGGACAAACTTTTGGAGGAAAAATAAATACTCAGAAGTGTAAAAGAATTAAGTTGTTTGGACATCTGCATGCAGCACCGTGTGAAAATTAAATTATACATTGCAAGTAAAGTTGCTAATGCAATACAGACAGAATTTCTGGTTCATGCTAGAAGTTACTCTAGAATAAGCAACCCCAGATCCCTCATGCAATACAACTGAGTATTAAAAAAACCCTCTGATAGATAAAAAGTGTGTAAATAATACTAAGTGGATTTACTGACATGACAGATTAGAAGTGGATGGAATAAAATGTGGTTTTTACCTGTTGGTTCAAATTTGCTCCTGTCTGCAGTTGCCAAAGTAGAAAAAAAGCTTCACCACCACAAGCAGCCAAGTGAGCTGGAGACTGACCAGAGGCATCTGCAGGTGCGTTCACACCGGTTCCTGTCTCAAATAGGTTGCTGAAACTACCAGACTGAAACGAGATATCAAAAGAATAAAAGAAATGTTACTGCCAGTGTAAGCCAAGGCAGGTCTCAGAACACTGCATCACAGCTAAAAACATTTCCTTTGCAAATCACTGGACCTGCATGTTCCTTGAGACTGCCTTTTGTTTTTCTTTTTTAAGAGCAGTGCAAGAAAGACTTTTTGGCTTTTAATCTCTTAACCAGAAATACCGATCGACAGCGGCAGTGCCCCAACATTAAAAACAGCAGCTCCAGGCAAACTACACCTCGTTCACTTCCGCAGTTGGGTTCCCGGTAAGACAAAAGGCTCCACAGAGAGCCCTCCCAAACCTCACCTCTGAATTGCAGTCCAGCATCAGCATCGCCTCCCTTTGCTGGGCACCGGGGCTGTCGGGGCTCGGGGCTGTCGGACCGAGGCGCGGGTCCGTCCGTGCCCGCCTCCCCGGCCGGCTGCGAGCGC
>VYXD01008710.1:1073552-1101988 GCA_013397195.1 Hylia prasina | reverse complement strand
CCCCCAAAAAAAAAGAAAAGAAAAAAAGAAAAAAAGAACAAACAAAAATAACCCCTTAAGTCAGTAAAAAGAAATCCATACCATTGTCCTGCCCAAGCTCTGCCACTAGACATGGGAGACTGACCTGACATACCATGCTGTGAAACCTAGCTCTCCCCTTCAGCACAGACATAACACCAAGTTCATCGCCAGTCTGAGCAAAACTCGAATTGGCAACGGTGGATCTGGGCACAGCCACCTGTTAAATTTCTGCTCAAAAGACATTTGCAAAAGCAGAACTTCGATTGTCACTTACATAATCTTGAAGTATCCTACAGAGGGTGAGTGTCTGAGGTGCACAATTCTGTTCCCTTAGATTATGATATTTCCTTCTGTGTCGAATACCTACATGTTTGTTATGGAAGTTCCTCACAATCACCACCATAACTTAAAAAAATAATTGAAAGTCAGGAATTTAAAAAATAATGGCATGGTTTTAATAAACAGAGATAGGCAAGAAAAAGCCTAACAGTGTTCCTTTAGCGCATACATAGTTCTGAAATGAATTCAAAAACATGATGAAATTACCTTCTGCTGCTCCTTCAGGAAAGCTAATATAAATTATATTAGTGGAATATGAGCATATACAGTACAATGTTTAAAGGTGCAGAAATCCAGGTAGATAGGCAGTGATCAATTCAGCAGATTTATTTCAGTAAGTGACAGATTTCACTTCTCTTTTATATGGAAAGAAGTACACTTGTGTAATTACAAAATGTTTTATTGGGCTTTTCCCTGAACAGCTAGCCAAGCAAATTAGTTAACAAACAAATTAAATTCGTACACTTCTAACTATGCTTTGTTAGGGATGAAATACCTCTGCACAGATGCCAGAAATCCACAGTCATTGTTTATGCAACTTTAAAGACTCTTGAAAACACACATATTCAGAATTAGCTTAAGACTAAATATTTTGCGTTGCCCAAGAGGTTGTGTTTTGGGGGTTTTTAAAATTTTTTTTCTTCTTGTTTTTGTTGTTGTTGTTTTGTTTCATTTTGTTTTGTTTTTCTTTTCAAGATCTTCCCTCCCTCCATTACCTCAGCAATTCAGAGGTTTCAAGCTGCACCCGAGGAATCTCATCTTTCCAGCCTAGCCTCCTACAGGTGCCTCTGCATCTGGCCAGCCAAAACACCCTTCAAATTCCTGCTACTAATTAGTTCTTGAGCTTCAGGTCACATTTTGCACACCTCATTAGTGCCTGCAAAACTCCCCTGCTTTTGAATAACCAGTACTTGTACTGGTATAAACTCAGAAACAACAATTCTCATCTATTTTTGTATGGGGCAGTTAAGGACAAGGATTCCTGGCTACACTGTTCTGGAATATAACTTAGGAAAAATTCCTCTGTACTTTGTGTCTCAGATCACACATCTTGCATAGGTATCAATTGAAAATCATAAATTGGAAAAATGGTTCTAATAAATGTGTAAGCAGTCAGATAAACCAAGGTGTGCTGGTGAATCTCATATCCTTCTGCGTGAAAAGCAGGCATGCAGCCCACTGTTAATTTGCTGAAGGGTACTGCTGCTTTCACAGACTGTTCTTCACTCTTCCTGTTAAATCAAGTAATTAACTGATGCTTTAAAAAAAGTTTATTTTCCTGTAGATTTGGTTGTATCATCTACACAAAATGAATCAGGATTAATTTTAGGAGTTTCTTGGTACTTAAAGTCACTTGGGACTGGTGGAAAACATCACGTTGAGCCCACAGTTTTAACCGCACAAATCTGCAGACATCACTCTCCCGTTTTGATTGTTGCCTCTGTCTCTGTTGCTATAGAAACACATCACGCTGCCAAAAATGGAAGGATGATAACCCATCTGGAAAAACTGGGAACACAGCTAAAGATTATTTTGAAAGCACTCTCACACATTTTGATATTATTCCCTTTTTGTAAGAGAGATGGCCAGAAGCAATCAACGGAAGTGGAAGCAATGCTTTACATTCCAGGAGAAACCTCGAACAGCATTTTCCCTCAGTTATTAAGGTTTTTTTCTATCTACATGGGCAAAACAAACTACATTACAACGAACAGTTTCACTGGAAGTGAAGTCCCGCCTGTTAGACTGTAGTGTCATGGCCTGGTGCCTTTTGCTCTAAATCGCATTCAGAGTTTCTGCTCCTTTTGCCTATGTCGTGTTCTGCAGAGCATTTTGGGCTTCTGCTTTTAATGTCCCGCAGGACCAGCGGTAGCAGGGCAGATCCATGGGGTGCCCAGCCCTCAGCCTGTCCTGTCACTGACTGACAGTTTGGCACCGGGCAACGGCCGGAGGTGGAGCAAAGCCCAAGCGGAAAATGCCGTCCGTACATTCGTAGTCTTCCTCCTGCCTCGCCAAAGGCGGTGGGACCCCCGGCCCAGCTATGGAGCGCCGGGTGCCGGCACAGGCTGGGCAGGGCTGCGGCGGGCACAGCAGCAGGGGTGGATCCCGGGCCGGCGGCGCCGGGATCTCGGTAGCAGCGAGGGCCGCGGCCGCGCTCCCTTGTGGCCGTCCCCGGGCCAGCCGGGCCCGGGCCCGCACAGCCTGGCAGGCTCGGGCCCAGCCGCCTTCGGGCGCGGAGCTGCCGGGGGGGCTCGGCCGGCGGTGCTGGATGGCGCTGCGCTGCGAGCGGCTGCCGCAGGACCCTGCCGTGCCAGGTACCGCTCCCACCCGGCCCGGCTCCGGTCCGCAGCTCCCCGCTTTGCTTAGGTGCGGGTTTAAGCTCTTCCATGGAGGACTTCACCCACACAAGGGTCAGGCTGTATTCACTGAACGTTTCCTTCGGGCTGTCTTGACGCAACTCTTCCGTTTTCATCTTAGTCTTTTGAAGAACATTTTAAAAAGGGGACCGGCCAGCTTCAGACTTTTACTGTGTTTACGCAGGTTCCACCTCCTAGGGGACAAACCCAAACGCGTGTCTGTTTTTAAGCAGAGAACTGCTCCCGTGATTCACTGACAAAAGCGAAGGAGTCGCTGGTGAGGAGAGAGACAGGTGGAGATCCTCCAGCAGCTTTTCTGGATGGACAACGATACTATGAACAGGTCGTGCTTTCCGTCTTTTGAGTAAATACTATAAAGCAGACAATTTTCAACACCTTTTCAACGAAAAAGAGACACCTTAAAAAAACCTACCACCTAGGAGGTGCCCTTTGCCTGTTTTTATCCCATTAAATCACCAGGTGTTCCCCTTAAATAAGCTTTTCCTACACTTTCCACAAGCATCTAGAGGGGTCTTGCAGTTCCCTCAGAGGTCTCCTAAGGACCAGATAAGTAAGCAGCAGCCTATCCTTACTTACTTGGAAGCTAACTTCCAAGCCAGGTTGGGTTTTTTGGCAGCTGACTGCCCAAATACAACACACTTTATTTTCAGTTAAAGTGAGAGTGAGCCCTGACCAAGACACAGCTTTTGATCTTTGTTCCCCACTTAGGAACTGGAACTTGTTGAAATTTATTGTCTTCAAGATCTCTGTCCCTGCCCACTTCAGCTAAAATTGGGCATCCAAGTCTTTGAAAGCAAATGCTCAGGGAACAGAGTAAGACTGGCTGGCAGGTGAACTTAAACCTCAGCTTCCTGTGAAAATTAGAATTTAGTTCAGGAAGACACAATGTGGAACAAACACAGTCAGGTATTTTCCAATGTGATATGCACGGATTCAGTACTGTTTACAGTGCAGCAATGGTACAGTGTAATTCAGTCTCATGGTTTGCAGCAGGAACAGAACTAACTCGCTCAGGCTTTCTGGGCCCGGTCCTTAATGTTTTCATTAATGAGTTACCTTAGACTAACTAAGTCCGTGGAGCTGAATGAACAGACTCCTGTCTGTTTCTTGACAAACTGGCTTGGATGTCCGTGTTAGATATTGCTGTACAGTCATAAATTTATTCTTAGAGCAGGTTTTAATTTTGAGATTTTTTAAAAAATTTATGTCTGTAATGCCTAAAAATGCACGTGCTCATAGCACTGTACTCTTAAATATATGAAAAAAACCCACTTCCTAATCACAGCCCTATGTCTCCTTCACATAGCACTAAATTCTCAGGAAAGGTGAGATTAAATGTGCGTCCTGTACTACTTTTTCTGATATTTGTGACAGCTAGTCATAAAAAGAAATGTTTGGTTTTTTTGGTTTCTTTTTTTTTCTTTCCCAGAGTTCTTTAAAAATTCAAAGCCCCCACAGTCATAATGGATAAACTCCCAAGACAATCAGTAGTTTAAGATAATAGCTTGGACAGTATTAATAAGGGATGATTGGTTGTTGTGAGGACATTTGACTGACTGTTGAACTGTTGCTCAGTTCTAAGCTTTTGCAGTCTTTCTTTTACTCAAAACACACAGAAAATTTGAATTAAAAATATAAAGAACATTATAATTTCACTATTGTTTTTACTTAGTGTTTATGTGTAAAAATACTTCAGTTAGAACACCAGGCTCAGTTAACTGTTTTATTACTGTTTTATTGTTTAACTGTATTTTTAAATATGGTTTCTTCTCAGACAGTGTAAAAGTACTCCCTGAGGTTCATTCTTCAGAGTGAAAGTATCTCTGTTGTTGCAGGTGATACCTCCGTAAGAATGTTTTGCAGACATCTGGGTCCATTAAAGTCTTCAGACATCTGGTTTATTAGTCTTTGTGAAACCAACCCTTAGCAGAGATGTAAAAGCAGACTGTTAAACTCTTGAGGTGTAAGAACAGCTGACCTAAGTTAAAGGATGTCAGATGGGGCAGGGACTCTGAATTAGACTTTTATCTCCTCAAACTGAAAAGATGGCAGTCTGTGGGAGGGGAGAAAGTTTGTCAGAATGGCTTTGCGTTACCCAACTTTCTTTGGGTTGGGTAACCAACTTTCTTGTGGTTAGCTTTGTTTTCTGCCAGTTTTGTGGTTGCAATTTTTTCTTCTTCATTCATGAGAGAAATACTCCAGGTTGAAAAACTGTAAGGGTGTATATGTCATAGAATTCTTGTTTGTTTTCTCTTTCCCAGGGCTTGTATGAAGAAGCATTAAAGCAATTTGAAAAAATCAAGGATACAGATTTTCAAGCAATGTATCAGCTTGGTGTAATGTGTTATGATGGACTTGGCACTAAAAAAGACCCTGTGAGTAATTTAGCTGCATACTTTTTATTTTTCTCCTAATATTAGCTGATAATTACTAGGAGCTTCTTTTTATCCGTGATTATTTAGTTTGAAATTAACAGCCTTTTCATTTAGAGTTAGTTTCATAAAGTGCAGATGTTTACAGAGCATCATTGAAGAGCAAGGGCTGCTCCGAGTTGGGGAAGTTCTCAAAAATGGCTATAATAAAATAGGAATAAAACCCCCAGTATTTTCTATTTTAAAATTATCTTTCAAGGGCTTGGTTGGACTTCATGTGGAAGCTATGTTAAAAAATTGTTTTAAATTTTTTACTTTTTAATAAGCAATTTATGTAGATGAAAACAAAGTGAGTCAAAATGGAAATCAAACAATTATATTTCAAAGCATAAGATCTCTGGCACAAAGATTTTTTAAAGGTACTTTCTATTCTTTTAGCAGAGATGCCAGAGATGATTGTGCTTCTGCCAGTGGTTGCCAGTAATATTTTTAAATTAGACACATGAAAAGTTACATTGCAAGAATATGAAGAATTCAAACTGAAGAATTATATTACAAAAAAGGAAGACAAAGGAATGATGGAGAGTTAATTTGTTGGTGAAGATGATCTTAAAAAGTGGCATGAGGAAAGAATACAAGCAGTAGGAATAAAAGGGTAGATTATAAGACAGAAGGCCAATAAAAAGGAACCAGAGTATATTAACAAATGGGACTCCTGTCTGGTGCTTACAGCATTGTCAGTAGAACTGAAAACATTGTGATTGGATTTTAGAGTGGATTATTTTTTCTGCATGCCTACAAAATTACCACATTTTTTTACTTGTAAATAAACCTTCTAACAAAGTTTCTTTCTTTCTTGAGTATTACAGAATGAAAGCTAAATAAAAGCAAAACCTTTTATAAAGGACTGTTTCTAGTGTATTTAAACAGGTTGTTCATGCTAAATCCTAACAATTTAAATCTTATTTCTAAAATACTTCTGAGGCCCAGTTGCTTATATGCAATGTGCTCCATCTGATTATTTAACATTACCAATTCTTGTCCTTTATGAGCCTAAGGTATTTTAAATGCAGGGACTTGAAAGTGTACTACATATCACTTTACCTTCTTGTTAAGGTTGTTTTATGATACATTATGCAATATTAAAAAGTTCTCAGAATTCTGAAATTGAAAATGTTACCAGTATAGGATGTGATATTCATTTACATAAGCATGATAATATTTTTGGGAAAAATTTTGTCAGTGAAGAAGAGTAATATTGTATCAGATGAACATTTACGAGGAAATGCTTCGCACTAAAAATATGCTGGGGTCAAAACCTGAGGAGCTGTCTAGTAACCAAAGATCAGTTCTGCTTTGCTATGACACTGTTTTCCAGGCTGGCCTGCCAGTATGCCTCAGCCTTTCTTCCACAGGGAGAAAATTACCTGTCCTGCACAAGTTAGTGCGTTCTCAGGTTATATATTTCATACTCTTCACAGTCTGAACATAATACCTTAAATGGCTCAATTTTAGGAAAGGGGAGTGGAATACATGAATAAAATACTCAACTGTGATTCTCCAGAAGCAAAACACTTGAAGTTTGCAGCGGCGTACAATCTTGGCAGGGCGTATTATGAAGGATGTGGTGTTAAACATTCAACTGAAGAGGCAGAAAGGTAAGGGCAGTCTGTGATTTTCTTGAAAAAAATATAAGATTGTGTGTTTCTTAAACTTTGTTGTCCCCGTTTTCTTAGGTTGTGGCTTACTGCTGCAGACAATGGAAATCCAAAAGCAAGTGTAAAGGCCCAGAGTACTTTAGGAATGTTTTATTCTATGCCAATTCTAAAAGATCTGGAGAAGGTAAAGCCCGCTTGTACCTTTTGGAATAAAAATTAATCATGACTAATTTTTAATTTCAGCCAAATAGTACAGTTTTATATTTGACTCTGAAAGTTGTATTTTGAATAGTTAGACATTATCATCTATTTAAGCCTGTGTGAACAGATGGCCAGAATTCCTCATTTTGACTCACTTGACACTGCTAGCTAAGATTTTTTTTTAGTGAAAGTATCAGAAAGAATGATGGAATGGATTAAAGTTTTGTCAGCTTTGGTAACCTTCATAATTCAAGCAGGTAACATTAATTGACAGCTCTGACAGTAAAGGAAGCAGGTTTAAAAGCCTTACAAGGGTTAGTCTTTCTTTTATGTGTAAGCACTTCTTATAGGATGGTTGGTGTAAAAGCTTTTAAGGAAACAGTATACAAGAAAATCAGCTAAGTAAACATATATTCCAACTTTGTACCTCTTTTTTAGGCCTTTTTCTGGCATTCAGAAGCATGTGACAATGGAAATCTGGAATCACAGGGAGCACTTGGCATTATGTATCTCTATGGACAAGGTACACGCCAAAACACTAAAGCTGCCTTGGAGCATTTAAGAAAAGCAGCAGAACTTGGAAACACCTATGCTCAAGGTCATCTTGTGGAATATTACTACACTAGAAAATTTTACTCAAAAGCTGTTGTACTAGCCAAGAGGTAATTTTTGATTTATCTTTCATTAGGGTTCTTCATGCAAGACCACATAAAGTAGATTTAAATGATTAATAAGATGATGATCTTGTCTTTCGAACTCAAGAAATGTTTGAGGTAATGAATTTCAAAAGAGGTTTAACAACAGAATAGCCAATGACAAAGTTAATACTAGAAGGTTCTCAATTACTCAGTATGATTGAACTTTTCTGTCTGATCCTATAAAGTGAAACAGCCTTGAACTGGAATCCAGAGCAGATGCTCACATTCAATCCTGCCTTCCTTGTCCACGCTCTCCTCTAGGCTCTTGCCTTCACCATTCCCTTTAACCCTTACAGTCATAGTGTCAAAGAACCCCCACGTTGGAAGGGATCTCCAACCTTTCTTGGCAGAAGCTAAGACACGGTGGCCCAGCACCCTGTCCAGCTGAATCTTAAAAGTGTACAAGGCCAGTGAATCCACCAATTCCCTTTACCTGCTTTTCCATCTTTGGTATGCTTCTCCCTTGATTTTGAGCAGGCTCAGAAACTTGAAGTTAAGCCAAGGGGTCTCTTGCTCCACCTACTTTCCTTCCCTTTAAAGGGGATGAACAACAGTTCATTGTGCTTCCAGGCAAGCATTCTTGAAAAATTCCCAGCACTCACTAGCTCCTTTATTCTCCATGAAAGCTTCCTATGGAGACCCTCCAAACTGTGCTGTGGGCTGAAGTTTACTATTCTGAAATCTAAAACCTTTGTGTTAGTACTAATCCTCAGAGTGCTCAGCAGGATCCCAGATCCTTAATATTGTGATCACAGCATCCAAAGCTATCACTCACTGAGATCCTGCAAAGCAGATTTTCTTGATTTGGAGTAACAAGTCAAGCAGTGCCTCATTCCTGATTGGCACATCTGACATTTGGTTGAGGCAGCAATACTCCACTGCTCTGTTCCAGGAGCTTCATGAATGTCCTGGGAGTTGCTGTATTCTTCTTGCATCTAATGCCTGGGTAGTTCAAGTCACCCATAAGATCCAGATTCTGTTACCCAAAGCTTAAGTGACCTTAAGTGACCCAAATATTGTCTCGTTGGCCTTACTGCCTTGATTCAGAGGTCAGTAGCAGATGCTTAGTGTAAGATCCCTCTTGAGATGATCCCTCTGATCCTGGCCAAGAAGCAGTTCAGTAAGGCTTCCAGAATTGCCATAGTTAACTTCTCCACATTCAAGGTTCTCTTTAACTCAGAGCATGACTCCTCCTCCTCTTCTGTCTTTACAAAATAGCCTATCCATTCATCCATCACGAGCCTTCTGTCATGTGAGTTGTTCCACCATGCTTCAAGTCTTCCTGATTGTGTGACTTTGAGTGGGTGCAGAGCTCATTCCTCCTGTTTGGTCCCCAGGCTGTGTGCACTGTACACATCCACTGGAGGTGTTGTCTTCTGGTCCTCATCCTGGGAAGCAGCTAAGGAACATTTGTTGCTGCTCTGGTTGGCCTGGCTTATTCCTTAGCTGGTTGGAATACGGCACCAGTGCAACCACTTTGGGTCCACTTCTGTATCTTGAACTATTGAAGTAGGACACTGCACTGTTGGCACAACGTTCTGTGGCTGATGAACAGCACATTTCTGTGACAAACCTCCAGAGTTTACCAGTGTATTGTTAAAAGTTCAATCTGTCAATCAGATTATTGATTTGCTAGAAATAAGATGCAGCTAGATTGACTGCTTGCACAAGTTGCACAGGATAACATTTGTGCTTTTTGGAGTATGTCTACATAGCTGCTGCTGCACAGCATTAAACATGTTACAACTTACCATCTTACAGGAGCTGCACTTGGTGCACTATACACCACTGCATAGCAGAAGGTCTGGTAATTCAGTAGTTCAACTATGGATATTGTTTGCTCTACTCCATGCTGAGAAGGATTGTTTCTCTCTGAACTGCTGCTTTTCTTTATTTTGCACTGTCAATAGAGTGATAGCTGTTCAGTCTGGTCTAGCCAGACTCACTTGGAATGGATCTCCTCCAATCAATGCTGCATGGTAGATTATCCAGACAAATAGAGTGCACTTCATCAGCTGCAGTTGTGATTGCAGAAAATAACAATGAAATCCCACAGTACTGTCAGAGGTGACCATTGCTGAAATCAACCATACTTGAAACAGTTCCACTTAATTAGAATTGAAGTTAGCCTTGAGGCAAAAATCTCAGCAGTTCAGCCAGTAGTATCAAGCACCAATACCTTTTCTGCTAAAATTTGTCCTTCTATGTTCATAGCAACTACATTTGTTACATTATATACAAGCATAAAATATTATGTGACTGTGTACAGTATAACCTTGCCTAGTATTTGGAGTCTACATTGCCTACTGACACTTCAAATAATTTAGTTATCTCACACAGTTGTACTTACCAATTGCTGTGGTATGTTCTTGAAGTCAGCTGTGCTGAAATAGAATTTTTTTCCTGAGTTGACTGAGTATCATTATTTGCATCAGCATTCTGTAGATTGCCTTTTGGAAAGGAAGGGAAAAATGTCATGTATCAGGAATAACAAGAGGTAATATGTTACTGTTGCTTTATTTGAATGTTCTTGCTATATAAGAACCGTTGTATTACTGTATTTGTTAATGAGACCAAATTAGGTGGAAGAACATCATTCTCAACACATCCAAGTGATCTAGCAGGCACTGACGTGAAGAGGGTCATTGAGAACAATCTTTTATAAACACTGATTTATAGGAAGTACTGAATTTACTGAAATTACTTGCACTTTTCCTTCTTCTGCCAAGTCTGCGACTTTGACACAGCCAAAATGATATGTAAAGAAGCATTTAATTACTGTTTGGTACCTGGAAAGGATATGGAGCTTGGGGGTAGCTGTTTTAAGACAACAGACAAAAATCAATTCCCACTTAGGTATAGCATTTTCTAATATTATAGTGATTGTACTAGATAATTATAGTTAAAACAATATTCACTTTGTCCCTCTGATTCTTAAAATGGTTCTTAGTAAAAACATGCTGACACTAAGATGACAGCAAGCATACAGAAGAAAGGAAATACTTGAGGTGAGACAGTGATAAGGTTTTCCTAACAGTTTTATAACCAGGGGCTCTCAGTATGTCCAAGATTTTCAGATTACTGATTTGCCAATATCCTTGTAAGAACTGGAAATTTCAGAAACTTAGCATCACAGAATCATGGAATGGTTTGGGTTGGCTCTTTAAAGATCATCTAGTTCCAGCCCCCGTGCTGTGGGCAGGGTCATTTTCCACTACATGAGGCTGCTCATACAGCAAAGTAAGATGAAGAGCTACATGAAATACTACATGAAATAAGAGCTTCGCCTTTCTTCCACATATAATTTCCATTAAATAATTTAATGTGAACAATTTGTGTAAAATATGTTGCCTTTTATAACTAGTATAACTATAGTGAAAGTGACTTCAAAACTTGTATACTTGTTTGCTGTTTAATATCACAATATATCAATAAGATAACTTAAAATCAAATACAAAATAGAAGAATCATCATAAGATGCTGAATACATGTAAATTTCAGCTTGTTTTGGATAATAATGTAAACAGAGAGGAGGCATTGTCAAAGCCATATATGGTCAACTTTCATTGTTGCTTGAACTAGCATTATCTAACATAATGCTCTAAATTCCACAACAGGGCTACAGAAAATGATGACATCAACATGCTAGCCAGGATAACTGATTGTCATCCAACATATGTAGCCAAGGGGGCTGCTATGGCTGCTTTCTACTTGGCTAGATGCCTCCAGCTTGGCCGAGGCACAGAGAAAGACCAGAAAGCTTCTGAGAAGTACTATTCTAAAGTAAGTTGATAAAGTCTTACAAACTAGTTTATATCTCATGAAATGGAGTGATAACCTCAGATATGAGTCTAGTCTAAACTTGCTATTTCATTAAGTACTCCAACACAACTGAAATATCATAACTTTTCCATATACTTTAGATCCTGTAACAATTACCTTTATTAACAATATTTAAATTGGCCATAGTGGTTCTCATGCTTATTTTCATATTTACATTTTCTGTGATAGCTGAGGATCTACTGCTTTTTATGTTCAATATACACGGGGGAAAAAAGAGCAGTTGCATTTTTTTCAAAGTTCTAAATTTGGAGTATGACTGATAAAAATAAACTTGAGGAAATATTAATAATGGCCTCTAGAAGATTAATCGATTGAGTAATATCAGTGATGCCTACAGGCTTCAAGGCAAGGTAATTACACCAGCAGAAGGGAATGTAGCACGTTGGTGTCTGTGCTTCAGAGACTCTGTGGGTTTTGTGCATATAGTGACCATTTGTTTCTGCAAGTAGAATACTTTGATGTCCATCTTGGTGCAATCTAAATCAATGGAGCAAATGATAAATTACCAAACAATTTTTGTGGCTCTTTAGTCAGAGAAGTCACTGATAGAAAAGTCTTAACAAAACAGGTGATATGAATACAGACATTTTAAATATTTTGTTCTCCTACTGTGAAAAATGTTATAGAGGATAGGATCAGGAAAGGAATATAAGCTGAGGTATTATAACAATTGTAGCCACTATTCCTAGTTAAGGCATTGAAGAGGTTCATCAGGATTAAATTGCTGCATGGCTTTGTAGGGGTGTAGCCCTTCCCAATGTCTTCTAAAGTGTAGTAAAACTGCCACAACTGAAAGAAGACTACGACTTTCACTCATTATGCACTTCCTGTACACCTGAGACTGATCTAGGAATGTCACTAATGTCTCTATAAAGAGAGACTTCCTATGACTGGTGTTATGTGTCTCTAAATTAATAGCAAAAGAGAAGCAACATAAAATAAAAAAGGAAGCTCCTGAAACAGTAACTTCAAGAGAGTTGTGGGGTGTCCAGTTTTATTTTTTTGTAACTGGAAAATTGTTAACTGTACAATTACACTTACTTCAAGTCATATTTGTTTTAACTGACTGCTCAGCTCTGGTTTTGGCCTACCATTCTTAGACCAGTTTTGTAAGAGATGAGAACGAATATGGGCATTCCTAAGGGTTGTGAAATAGATGATGGATGTGAGTGAAACTCATCCAGTCTGTAAGCAGATTTATTTTTCTGACGGTAGTGCTGCATATGCCATGCCAGTACACAGAATTAAAAAAAATAAACCCAAGACTAACACTGTAAGTCCAGTATGCTACTTGTAAATACTATTTTTTATTATGTAGCATCAGAAAAAGGATTCAAATCCAAACTCTTCAATACTTCAGCAAGTTGATTGCCTCAGATTTTTTGACACTTAAAGACTTAGTAATGTTATGTTGATAACATATCATTTTATTGTAGCTATAAACCAGAACTCTGATATTCTTGGTTTTTAAAGGCATGTCATCTGGATCCTGCTGTTGCTTCTCACCTTGAATTGGCAGCTAATCTTGGGAGAATTTAATGTTTCTTTTAACTGCGCCTGCTATATAGATATACTTCCTACAATAAACCATCATTAATCTCCAGCAATTATAGACTGTTCATCACTTACTGCTTACTTTTCAGCTTTCTGTAAGTTATTATTTAAACCAGTTCACTGATGCATTTTATCTAAAATAAAGAGAAAGTAAAAAGCTCACACTCTCCTTTAACTCAGATGAAGCCAAGACAGGTTTTTTTAAAAATTGTGTTGAAGACATAAAGGTTTATTAAGGACATTTAATTGGGACAGATGTATTTTCTTCATGTCATAATGCTACATTGCATATGAATCAAAACAAAACAAAATAAAGATTTTTTTCCTTTTTGCATGTATAGTATTTAAATTTTAATACTCCAAAAAGCTTGAACCCAAACTTGTCTCATTTTCACATACAGTCCTCTGACAGACCACAGCCATTTTTAAAGCTTGTTACTGGCGCTTACACTTTCTTCCACATATTTTCTAAAGCATCTAGATTTACTTAAGAGTCTTTATATATTTTACTTTTGGATTGCAGAGACTCAGTTGGAAACTGTCCAGCAGAACACCAAGCTTTACAATTCAAACCATTCCAGCTTCTAACACTAATAAATACTACTTCCAGAACTGTGGAAAAAAAGCCCCAAACATTAGCATGGAAATATTCAGTATAGGTCCTCAGGACAAGGCCTGTTTTCCTCAGTCCTTCATATTGCATTCACACTCCCTCTGTATTAGAAATAGTTGGAAATTTTTGGCTAGGAGTATGTATGTATTTCTGAGCAATGTCAAGCTGGATCTTTTATCAAAAGATACTTTGATTAACCACTAGAAAAACTTACTGATTGCTATGGTAAGTTTGCACCTTTCTAATTGCCTGTTTACTTATGAAGCTTTGTAAATGCAGGATTTGCCTTGCTTCTTAGGTGGCACAACTTGAAAACTTTTCTGAAACTGTTGGAAGAGAAGGCTAGATGTTACTGAAAATGTTGATTTAAATACATCATACAGACTGTATGTACCTTACAATACATCCAGTCATAACTGCAAGTAGTTTTTCTAAGAGCACAACTGTACCGAATTGAGAAGACAGTAATGAGTGTCAGCTAGGGATTTTTGATGATGTTTAATTATTTAGATGTGCATTAACATCATATTTACATATTTTTACATAACTTTGAGGAAAAAAAACCAACCACTGAAGACAGTCTTCTTTTCTTGTATAAAATAAGGGAAAGATTTGAAGGTTATTTGAAATTGGGGCATTTGAATAAAACAGCCCTGAATAATATCAGGGAAATTATCAGAGTGGTTTAATTAAATGTCTACTTGATCATTCATAGAAGCAATTCATAAGCACTAATCTCTGAACTAACATTTAACACAGGCATTCTGTTAGGACATACCAGTTTACAATACATAATTTTGACACAGACTTCAAAGCAATGTAGATATTCCTTATGAAACTAGTGCTGTCAAACTCATTGATCCGTTGTCAGTACAGCTTCATTATCGAGTGCTGCAATCCAGTTGTGATATTTATTGCTTACAAATGCTTCAAACTACAGGAAATCTTTGGTAAAACCAAAATTGATAAAATTTTCACAATAGCTTTACATGTAGTATTGCACAACAAGGCTTTTTCAATACACAAGAAAAAAAAGGAATGCTCAGATCCTCAGTGAGGAGATTAGAACTGTACAACATTCATTAGTTTACCACTATAAGCAAAATTTCTTTCCATAAATGTTTAAAATATCTTCTGGTTTCTTTCAGTATATATGAACATTTATTTTTCAATCTATATTTGAAACAGAGGAGTAGTCAAATAGAACAGTTTAAATAAAAATTGGCAGCTATACAGCATTTTTTTATCTACCCTACGACAGCATCAGATCTTTTCAAGTTGGTTTACTTCACAAAAAACTCAAGAGGAAAGAAAAATGCTAAAAATAATCATAGTCCTCAGCCCTCTATGGAAAAGAGGAAAATAAGTTTCATGTCTATTCTTGAACATAGACATTTCCCTAGTGGTCCAATTGTGCAGATTCAAATCTAAGTGGCATTAAGCTGCTCTAAATGAGCTCTCAGCTCAGGACACAGTTCAGTTAGCAGCAGTTCCAGCAAAACCTGAAAAACAGAAAAGAGTTAAGATTATGCAGGTGCCAACCAAATGAGAATTTCTTCTTCTTTTCTGTCATTTAGATAATCACAAATAACAGAAGCATGTAAGTTTGATTACATTCATCATTCATGCCAGTACTTTTCTTTCATCCAGAAGTTAGCACATGCCCTAATATAACATGGGAAATGCCTTAAGGCTGAAAGGAGGCAAGTGTTAAGGGCAGCTCTGTTCAGATGGAAATATCCCACCCAGTATAAAGTGGTGCTGTTCTGTCAAGGGCTCTGTAGCATCAAAAGCAAGAACCAGGGCATGCACCTTCTCTCCAGTCCTGAGGCAGGATTGTGTGACAGGCTGCTGTCTGCACTGTGCCAGAAGAGACTGACTGACTGTGAAGGTGTTATACTTAGATCCAGCTGCATATTCCAACTAGTCCCAACAGTTGAGGAGTGGAACTTTTGGAAGGCTATCATGTCCTAACTATGAGCCAGTCCTGGAGCTCTCCTCATCTAGGATTCTCCAAGCTATGTTTATTTTTCTAAGCTGTATGAAGAAATTAGTTTGCACCTTATGAAGTCAGGCACATTGGATGTGGTAGAGGATCTCTTTTAGACAAAAACAAGCTGCTGTTAAACAGTCTTTTGTTATTCAAATGTAGTCAAGCGATCAAACCTAGAGCATCTGACTTATTTTAATAATAAATAAATCTCTGCAAAAACACACCCCCCTAGGCTTTAATACTGAGTGAGTAGAGCTCGGTAACTAACAAAATTGTGAAGTTAAAAAGCTACTTTTCTGGTTACTCACATAAAGTAGATGCTTATTAGCCTTCCTCTCTTGCAACGCATTGAACACTTTTACTACACCATGACGGGCATTTTGTTGTCCAACAAGATTCTGCAGAGTATCTGCAACAAACATTACTTCAGTTTATATTGTTTCACTCATAGTAGGCAAAACCTCTGGCCAGAATCACAGAATCATCATGATACTACCCAAAATCACGATCATCAGGATTGGAAGAGACCTTCAAGCTCATTTAGTTCAACTATAAAGACCCATAAAGGAGGGGAAACAAAGCCAGTGCCGTTCATTGGCCCTTGGCTACAAAATACACACAGTCCCTACGCACCAACCTTTTAAAAACACAGCTCGAAAAGATACCCTTATTCTCAAGTTACCCAATAGATAATAGTGTGTGCATCTCAGAACATTTTAAGTGTTCTAACGTGATACACTGAAAGCCTTTTCAGTAGTTCACCTCACTGAGTCAAGTCTCATCTCACACATCATTAAACCGTTCACTTAAATACACCTTCAGCCACAAAGACAATTTCTACAACATTTAAAACAAATTTAGCACTTGAATTGGCTCTCAATCTTCACAGAGAATACTTCCCACAAGAAGGCAGTTAAGAGAATTCTAAGTCAATTATTTACATTTTGGATTAAATTAGAGAATAAATAGTGATTCAGTGCTCCATCATTAATCTAAGGTGCATTCAGCTATGTCCTGACATATGGCTCCAAGCTCAGAAACAAAGAGAAAATCAAACAATACCACAAATTAACTATGAAAGGCTATTTAGGTAAGTAGATGAGTATATAACACAGGCAGTAAATGGAGGGTTGTTTGCACATCAAATGACAAATATTTTTCATGCATAGCTACTCCTTTTTTGCAGTAAAAGTTGATAAAACTACCTAATGCATTGGGGTATATTAGATAAATGAAGCTCATTTGCTTCAGATGGAGCAGAGAAAAAGCATTCAAGCTATGTTTAAATGCATTTCCAAGTGCTAAAGGTAGTGATTTTGATTATTTTCAGTTAGGTGCCTTTGGGTTTACATGATCTCTGAAAAGAGAGATCAAAAATACATTGTAACTGGGTTTCCTGTCCTGTGAGTGGAACAGAATGGAGCACCTCAGAATGGTGCCCCAGAAACATGCTGGCTGAAAAGGCAGCTGCCCAGGCTTGGAAGGTAAGGGTAGGCAAAGGAAAGTAGTGAAGAAACCACTCCATCTAGGATCCTTCTGCCCAGGCTGCAGGTCACTCTAACATTCAGTGCCCTCAAACCTCTTATTAGAAAAAGACAACACACAACAGTGACACCATGGGTGGATCCCTCACTCTCCAACTTCGAAACACAAGAGGAAGAAGTAATTGGGGTGGTGCCACTCTCCCTATTTGGCAAGTAATTCCAAGTTGCAGAGCCATGTATTTGCTCACAGAGAACCAGCAGAGAGAGAATTGACTGGCATTCCTTGATGAATATTATGCACGGAAAAACAGCAATTTTGGTTTTGCACCCACCAATAATATCTGAATCCATGCCTTTTACCAGACAGGTAGGAGAGGCAAAGACCAAAATCATCCTTTTTTATTGAAATAACCATAATTTAGAACTCTACAGGAAAATAATTTGATTGACCAGTTTCCTTGCTAGTTATTAAATCTGTGATTAAGCAGAATAAAAGTGATCTCACCTGGAATGTTTTCAAGTAGTTTTTGCTGTGCTCTCTGTTTTGTCTCCTGCTTTTGTTCATCACTCTTGGCTTTCGGTGGTGGAGCTAACTTTCCATTTGGCCAAAAAGCATCTCGAAACACACCAATGTAGTAAACAAGCATTGGTTCACTGAACATCCAGTGTACAGTGTCACGGATTTGCCTGTAAAGAAGTGTAGAAGGGAGCCTGTCAGAGCTAGCTTTTCATGTTTTAGCTAGATTTATTCTTTTTACTCCTCAAAGTAGTGGAAGAGATGTTCTTTTTCATGTAATTTTGCCAATATACCTGAGTTGATTTCATTGGCATCACGGCAGGTCATATTCAGCTCTGGGTACTCTAGGGATCTAGGTCACTCCAGATACCTGACTTAGATCTGGAGAAGGCTGCTTTTCAATGTAATCCACAAACACATGTTACAGATTACAAGTATTACATTGAAATCTACATTTCAAAGATGGGCACAACAAAGACTCCACCAGGAAATGTCAGGAAAATCAGGTAACTAATTGTAGCTAACTCCAAACTAGTTGCCTGCAGAGATGTGCCTGCTAGGATAAAAATAGACAGCCTTGATAGAATCACAGTAAGTTCCTTCACACATAACAAAGCACATTACTGAAGGGATACAAACAGAGATAGCAGCCTCCTGTGACTGCACCACTCACTATAGCCTTCAGCACCAGGAGCCTAAGGTAGAGAGCAGGCTCCAGTCAGTACTGCTGCCATTCAGCCAAATCCCTTAAAATCAATCAGTACAAAGTCAACCTACATGTAAAAAGCTACACAGGAACTTTGCATGCAAGCCATGCTCACACATTCTCTCCCTCTCTGTCCTCCTTCAGGCATTTTCCAGTTATCAGCAGGGTATGAACCAATCAACCAATCAATTTAAAATTCAGTGAGTGGACACTGTCTGAGACCAGTCCAATTCACTGCTACATAATATACATAAGAGGCTTTAAAAGCCATGCTGGCATGTGCAAATTAAGTCACTGACTGGACAAAGAACAGCCTGCTATGCTGGTAGAATACTTCTAAAATTTGTTTCTGACCCGGGATGCAGCTTTCCACATGAAGGTGTTTACAGACAGGCATGCTCATAGCCTCAGGCAGGCCTCACCTGGCAACATAAACACAATTCACGTATCTGTGTTTTCTCTAATAAACATAACATAGTTGTAAACTGAGCTGTGGAAAACAAATGCAGATTATCATATCCAACAGAATGTCCAGTTTATTTTTTAACAATTCTGTCAGCCTTTTTTTCATAGAATGATGATGAAGGTTTAGTTAAAGCAACAGCTACTTACTTGTTGATGGTTCTTCCAAAAGTGACTTGTACTAGTGCAATTAATGTTTTTCTGACCCACTTGAACACTAGAACAATGAAAAATGATAAAAAATAATGACCAAGTTAATAACATTACAGAACCCCTGATCACATGCAAAACCTTCCCCCTACCTCCTACCAAACAACCCACCCCTAAACACACTGTAATGACCCTAAGATTCCATTAATTGTACAGAAATTTCATTTTTCTTGATTACATTCCTTGTACTATTTGCTGTATGGTTTTTAAATCTTGCAGATTATATAAGCGTACATATAACATGCATTCTAGGTTATATTATAAATTTTTATATGTAAGAATATTTCAAGTTTATTGAGCAATACAACTATTCAAAACCCTTTTTTCTACGAGAAAAAACCCAAATGTCCTCAAACTTCCCACCCTTTTCATACCTATTAATATAAAGTACACACAGCACCACCATTAAAATTCTGAAAACATTTTCACTCAAACCAAGCAGTCAGCTTTCCATTACAAATAAAGGAAACAAGAGAGAGTGCTTCCTAGTAATTACTGGTAAATCTTCCATAATGTTCACAACAAAGTCTATATTTGGAAGATACATCTGCTATTTTTGGAATGTGCCACATTTTGCAATAGTTACCCTGTAAATAATTTTATGGAGCATTGTGTGTGGCAACACATTCAAATGGAAACAAAAATAGTTTTCTTTATTACCATCATTCAGTTACATAAAGGCAAGGAAAAATCCAGTATTTAAATATACCACAATTCTAGCATCATTTTTATCATAGAAATTGCATGACTAAAATGCATGTGTAATTCACTTAAAATAGATATTAAAATTATATTTCTTTATCAGAGACACGTTCTATAATAAAGCCATCTTTCCTTCCTCAAGAATTCCTATAATCTAACAAACATCCTATTTACAAAAAGCATACTCCTTTTTTCCTTTTTTCCTAATTTTTTTATGAAAAATTTAAAAATATTAAATGCAAATGTTCTTGCCTACCAGTTACATTTTTATTGTCACTTTATATTGCAATTTCACTTCTGAAATGAAAGCTCCAAAGTTATGAGCTACTGAAGAATAGCTTGGTACCAAACTGGCCCTATAGATTACAAGAATGTTTCCACTAATTGAAACAGCAAAAAAAAATCTGAATTAGGAAGTGCCCTACAGAACCAAGAGGTTCCATTAGCAGTTGAGCAGGTTTACATCTTACTTCCTCGCAGTTCAAAAATCTCTCCAATCAGCATGAAACACGGTTCAGCAAGAGAGTCCTTCTTCCCATCCACCTCCTCTCCATAGTCTGATAGGTCACTGTCTTCTTCTGTTTCTTCCTAGGAAGAGAAGGACAACATGGGTATGTTCTGCAGTTCCTCAGCCTTCTTCCAGAATGGATTTAGTTACTGCCATGCTCTGGGGAAGGAGCACAGCCAGTCCCTCTCAAAAAAAACCCATTAGAGCCAAAAACTGCTGCTGGCAGGATCTGGCAAACAGCAACCTCACTAGGGAGCTTGAAAACTTCCCACTGGACTAAAGTTATGAGGACACTGCACTGCTGGAATCATCATCACTGCTGTGTCTTCTGCTTGCAGCCTTGCCCCAGTAAGCATCTCATGTTGCCCAGATTTTCAGAATCTACTGCCTATATTGCCCCACCAACACCAGCCGGATAAAAGAAAGCAGGTGATGTGGGAGTCCTGTATTGCTAAGAAACAGGTGAGAGCTGTAAGCAGGAGATGGCACTCAGTGTTTGTGACTGCAAATCCTCCTCTGACACAACACTCATAAAAAACCATTCAGGATGGGCAGCTACCCAGGTGGAGCTGTTTGCAATGCAAACAGCTGGGAAGAAAAGGGGAAAATCTGGGTATTGCACAGGGAGAAGCAGGTAGCTGGCTCCCCAAGAGAACAGTGCCTTCACAGCTGAAGCCACTCAGTGGGAACAGGCACTAACCAGTTGTCCCTGAACCTGAAGTAAGCTGGGAACCAAACGCAGCAGTAGAGAGGGAACTGGCCACTACAGAGACAAGCGCTGTTAATGAAAACTAGTCCCAGGCAGAAACAATATTGTGATACTTAGTGACCTGAGCCTGAGGATACCAATCTCAGGGCACCAAAGGGAGAAGAGTTGTTGAGGTAGACTCCCAAAAGATGACTGGGTTGAACTACCTCAATTTTGGCAGTACCATCTATTCAAGAGTGAACAAACAGTTGTTTGACATAGTCCTTCAGAGTGTCTAACAGTTCCCACCATCTTTATTCTGTTACCTTCTCTTATGTGTAAGCTTAAGGAAAAGAAGGGAAAAGAGAGGGAAGAGAAACGTGAAGCAGGATGGTCTTTGTCTGCATTTGCACAGTGACTGGCATAATACACTCTAGCCAAAATTAAGCTTCTAGTTCCACAAGTAATAAATAGTATTAAATTTAAAATCAGCAAGAGGTTATGTTCCAACTCCTCTGTTGCGACACTCTGTGGGCATTTTTTGCTCTTTTTTCAGTAACAGTTGCATAATTTCTGCTTTGTTTGTTTTCTCCTCTCACACAGGAGTATTAAAAATCGTCTTTCCTTCTCCTGTATTTCCTAACTATTTCCTCCTACACACTCCCATAATAAAATACTTATGCAGGCTGGCTTTGTCTTGAGGAGGATTTCAATTAAACAGCAAAATACAAATAGCTTCACACTTCAATGCTTTTATGCTACTTCTACCAAACAGTCATTTTAGTGAAAGCATTTTGGATTTTAGAACTCCAGTACTTCTATCAAAGTGTAAAACTTGTTTCTCAAACTTTCTTTATATTTATTACTCTGAAATGAGGCACATGTGTTCAGCATCTAGATGCAAGTAATTCTGAAAGATACATATAGGATTTTCTTATTTCTAAGATGCAAGACTTTTCTCCTTATTAAAAGGCTAGAACTGTACATGCTCCCCAAACTCAAATTGTCCTGCATAAGACCCATCCACTCCAGACAACTACAGCATGTAAGAAATTAACTGTTTCATATGAATTTTTTATAACATATAACTAAAAGGGGGAATAGAAACAGCTCCTTGAATGTTGCATTATCTGAACATGAACAACACAGAATAGAGTGCCATGGAATTATGGTCAATTTAGTCAATGAGCTATTTTAGTCCCTAATCTATTATTCATTGCATTTTGATAAACAATGGGATTTTATGGCTTAATAACAAATTTTCCAACTGGTTTGCCCACATAGGTTCCTTTGCATTTTCAAATTCCCTCAGTAAGCCTGTACTATTTGCCAACAGTTTTTTGTCAAAGCTAGCTCTGCTTCAGAAGTTGTCCTGAAATTATTAAGGATACACAGCTATTCTTGCCAAGAGGATATTCCCAAGTAAGAATTATTTTTACCTGCCAAAACCCCTCTGAAATACGCATGTCCAAAACTCAAAAAGTGGAAAATTGTGCTATAAAAAAATAAACAATCCCACATGAACTGTAATCTGTTTATTTGTGATAGTTTACACATTTGCCTATATGCTTGTACCAAAAGGCAGGAAACCTATTTTATTAATAAACATCTTTTAAATTCATAGGCAGCTCTTACTTCTGACTCCTTGTTCACGTACAGTAAATTACAAATGACCTTTGCAAATATTACTTGCCATTCAAATATTAATGACTCTCCCTGCTTACTTAGGATAAGTAATTAAATTTGGGAAGATTACTTTTCTACCACTTACCTCCTGATGAGAAAACAAATCACCAGGAAGTCGTTCTAGAAATGAGGAGAGTGAAAATGATGACTTCTTTCCTTGCACATCAATAACTTTGAGGTGCTCTGGGGAGGGGCTCAAGAAGGCATAAAGTGCTTCACTCTGGCAGAGTCTTTCATCAGAGAGTAATTTCTGTGAAATAAAAATAATGACACATCACAACAGCAACACACCAATTAAATATTTCTTGTTAAGGAATAAGATGTGTTGAGGCATGCAATAAAACTGATTAAGACACAGCTCAGAGGTAGTGTGAGAAAAAAATTCCCTGTCTCAAAAATCCCTATCTCACTTTAAGAAGCTATTTCTAAAGTACTGGAACTAGTAAGAATAAAGCTTTTAATCTTACAGCTTTCTTGTTTTCCAAAAATTTCTCATTTGTAAGTAATTTGTTGTGAAGAGCTGAAAGTGGCAATTAAAGGATTCATTATTTATGATTCCTTAATTAATTAGAGTTTAAATTAACTTACTACTAGAGGAATGGTTACTATCAGTGAAACTCATCTCAAGTTCAGGCATTTTGGACAACTTTGACATTTATAGTGTCAAGCATTTGACCTGTTTGTTTTAGGCTCTTTCTTTAGGCAATAGAGAGGCACCAGCCTCTCAATTCTCCTATTTAGATATCTGTTGGGTTTGCCTATATTTTCTTACCTGCAGAAAGTTATTAAGCTGGTTCTTGGATTTCTCCATGAATTTCTGGTCTATGGATTTGAAGGGCAGCTTGCTGAGAGAAGGCAACTGAACTTTCTTTAATGATGGAAAACACTGTGTAGGAGAAAGGAAAGCTCAATTAAGATGTATGCAGACAAAAAGACAGGTGGTTCAGAATGGAAATGAAGAGACACCTTTTTGTTCTCATCTCCCTTCCACACCCCTCCCAAGAAAACACCCTCCCTTTCCCACTTTGGGCTGACACACCTAAATCCTTTCCCTTTACAGGACCATTATCTATTCCTTATCAGACAGAAAAGTTAAAGCACTGGGAAAAAAATCCCAACCTTCTCTCTCCCCAAAAGCTGTCATTTCTGATACTTCCCTAGAAGCCAGACATAAAACCTCATTCTCATAGCAGGGTCTTGTACAACAGTGCAGAGCATATACCATTTTGAAATGGGGTTAGTCCAGTAAAACATTATTAAGGGGGAAAAATAATTATAAGCAAGTTTTATAAGCATCTGTCAGAGACCAGGAATATGCAGATAGAAATGTAGCTCTAAAGGGCTAAAGGCCAAAAGGTTGGCATTGAAACTGGCAGCATTAAATTTTTATCATTCTGACAAATTTTGGCGGTTTGTATCTTTTCCCTCCTGCAGGCAGGATTCGTACCTCACTGAGTTTGCGGTGTAAGTTCTGAAACTCATTGAGCTTCCTGGGAACAGTCCAGTTCTTGGTTTCAGCTCCACCAACTTCTTGTAAACTCACCATGACAGAGTAACAGGGCACTTGTTCTCCATTCTCTTCTAAAACCTTGTGGGGGAAGAAAAAACCAGATAAGGTAATCTCTGTTGAAAGTAAACAGTGGAACATTTGAGCTGCCAGATGACTGGGTTGCAAGCTCAGTCATCAGTCCCACGCTTCTCCTGAGATTTGAAAGCTGCATATGGAGCAATTCCCTTAATGAACTAACCTTCATTCAAAATGCTGTGCCAGTCCTGAATCAGTCCTCCAGCTAACCTCTATTACACATTATATACAGTTTTGCAATGCTGTTCACCAGCAGTCAAGTCTCCCTGACGTCTTCCTCAAACAGCTGAGTGTATTTTTAAGTTTTTAAGGTACCTACCACATAGCATTGCTCATCAGTACACCATCTGTCCTATCTGCATTTACCTGAGTGTTCTCCCTTTATTTCCACCTTCCCTTCCCCATGTTTCTGCAGAAGCACACCCACACATCAGGCTCAGCAGCTCTTGCAGCTGGGTCCTGCAACAGCCTGTGCTGTTCCAGAGCGATTTCTCTGCTCACTTGAGCTGTTCCCCTTGCACAGTTTGTGGTACCCATGCACTATTTCTGGGAGACTCACAACTTTTCAAAAATACTAATGAAGCCAACTACAATCCTCAGCCACAGGAAGGAGAAGCAATTAACCACAGTGTGCAAACGGGAAAACTACAGCAAAGTTAAACAATTTTTCTTGAGACAATGGCAGCAGTGTGACCACACTGTTTCTTAATTTGGTACAAGAATTGACATAAGAATTTCATCCTTATGTCTTTTTGGTAGCAAAATTTTGTTTACTTATTTTGAGGAGACACCCAAATTGATTGTGAAAGACAAATACAGGAAATGCATAAAATATTTCACTCTAGAATGCTTGTCTTTATATACATGCAAATAATGAAAAGTAACTATAAAATACCACTCCCAGTCTTTTTGAGCAAAAATAATAAAAATTATAACTCTAAAGCTTTTTTAAAAGAATATTTAACTAATCTAATTAGGATAAGGATAAATTTAAAAATTCATATAATTATGATGCCTTTTCTAAGAAGCCTGTAGAGATCTGACAACACAATGGTATTGATGAATAATTTGACAGCAACTACATCACTACAGTAAAAGCCATGTGGCTGAAATGTACCTTCATATTTTTAAGCTATTCAGAGCTGTACACACTAATAATATTCCCTGTGATGCATTCCTCATAAAGCTGCACAAGGACCACTGGGAAGCCAAGCCTGAGGCCCAGATTTCACAAATCTCTGTCAGAAAGCTGCAGCAGCACTCAGACAGAATACAAAGCACCAGCCTGAACGCCTGCAAATGTGCCTGGTTGTCAGCACAGCTATTTGGAGAAGTGCCTATCTCCTGCCAAGCTACTGCAGAAATAGATGCTGGAACAGCCTCCAAGATGCAGGTCAGAGAGACACGGTGCAGAACAACTGGGATTGTCTGGGACAGTCCCTGCCCTGTCTACCCTGAGCTAGATTGGATCTGTGTTTGTAGGTGACTCACAAACACCTCCTGGCTGTCATTTTTCAATACTGGGAGATCAGTGCTGAAACTGCTGATTTGAGTCATGCCTATGATTCTCCATGCCAAATTTGTTCCCAGGGCAGGGGTTTGCATTTGTAGGGTCATCTGAACTGTAATTGTCAGGAGAGAGTCATCCCTCTGAAAGCACATTTTCAAAATGGGAGGACTTAGTACTCCTGCTTCAAGTTAGGGTCTATGTGTGGAATCATCTAAATTCCAATTACTGGATGTAGACACATTACAACTTTTTTTCAAGTACCCTCATATAAATACTGAAAATGTTCAGGATCTTCTTAGGAATGCAAAATTTTTATCAACTTAGGTACTTGTGAATTGTTTTTCCAAATTAATGAGTCAACTTGAAAACAGAAAAATTGCATGTTAGGTGGTCTTCTAAACCAGGAGATCTAGTCCTCTGCTGTTAGCAGGCACTATCTCCTACAATTGCTATCACAAATGAATTCAAACTGGAGAGCCCTATACCTCTGATTCTTCCTTTTGCTAAGTTAAGCAAATGAAAGTGCTTTCAGAACCACTTCTGGTGGGAGAAGTTCCTCCTTTAAATCCACCCTTCTCAAGGGACAGGGCCCAGCACCTGCAAAGCAACAGTAACACTTCCTCATTTTGAGTGGAAACTCCCCTCCTAATGTATTCAAGGGTTACATTTACCCTTGACAGACCTGCAGCCCACTCAAGATGAGCTGCACATCTGACAAGCCACCAGCAAACTGTTTCCAGCCAAAAAAGGTGCTCCAAGGGTCAGAGCTGAAGCCCGGAGCTGCTGCTGAACACAAACCCTGCAAGCCACACTGTGAGACTGTGCTTCTAATACTTCTACCCAAAATATCATCCAGCTTCTTCCCAACCCTCCTAATCCTTTTTGTAGCCCTGTTTTCAGGTGCTGCCTCCTGCTGGCCACAGCATTTCTGATACAGGCCAGGATGCATTTGGGCCCCTTGGCCACCTGGGCACACTGCTGGCTCATGTTCAGACAGCTGTCAACCAGCAGCCCCAAGTTCTTGTCCACTGAGCAGATTTTCAGCCACCTCTTGTCCAGGTACATAGTGTGGTAACAACAACAAACATACAGATTTTTTCACCTTATTCAGATCTACAAACTCAATTTCTTAAGAAAGCAATAGATTTTTTTAAAAGATATTAAGCTCTGCAACAGTCTTTCTTTGGACAAGGGAGACAGAATGTCTGTTACAATATTAAGTGCTACAAGGCCAAAACCATTAAAGCAAGCAGATCAAGTTAGGTTATTTAGCTCTAAGTTATATACCTGTAATGGGGAAGAGACTCAGAGAATTACACAGGTTATCATAGGCCCCCTCATTCTGCGTGTTCCTACTGTATTTTTCAACCTCTACCAGTTAGGCAAAACACTGAGTCTCCAAAGTAAGTTTTATGACAAATATGAGCTACCAAAAGACATGTAGAGATTATATTATTTACACTTTTTTTTTAATATATATATTTCACACACATAGACTTCGTATATTTAAATGATTCAAAACAATAAAGACTGAAAGATTCAAGCTAAGGGATTACAAACAAGAGTTTGGACATGTTTTTTTCCAAGACTTAAGTAAATATTTTTTGTGCATTCTCTGTTAACTGATTTAGTAGATTGGTTTAAGAGGTCAATGATTGGCTATTACACTTTCAGCTCAAGATCTATAACAAAATTTACTTTTACTAAGGTTTTCTGCTAAACAGTAGGGCCAAGGTTTTCCCTCACTAATATCACGGAGCTATATTCTGGGATTGGCAACAGTGTATTTTGCAGATAGAAAGACTGTCACCTATTTATGCCCTCTGAAATCACCAATTGCAGCTAGAATGTTCCCAAGCAATTAATTAACATAGATAACTACAACACCCATGTTTTTTCCAGCCTACCCTTTGAAGCATGGAGCTGCAAACAACACAATTAATGCAAGTCTGTATTTAATTACCTAATCCAGTACTGCTCCTAAATTATAGCTAAGGCAGCATGCAATTAAAAGCCTCTTCCAACTTCCCTCTAATTTAGCCAAACCACCTTCTCCTCTAGTAATGAGATGCTGGACAGTTGTTTATTGTTACATATGTGCAGAAAGCTGCCATTCTGCAGGTTTTCTGCACCCAGAGTTTACCAGATTTTAAAACCAGGCTTCAAAAGCTACAAATACCTCTGAAGAAGACAACTTAAGAACTTCTCCGTTCTCAATAATGTCACCTGCAAACTGCATTATAACATAACTAAATCCAGATGTTTCCACATGGAGAATGCGGTTTTAAAACTGGCACCTTACGTTTTTGACCTTTTGGATTTCTTTCTTCTTTTACAGTGACTTTAACTGTTGACAGTATCACCGGCTTGCAAGAGCTTAAGACACAACCAAATAAACTCTACAGCACATACTTTTTTTCCTACAACAAAGAGTTACCTCAATAAAACTATTTATATTCATTTCAGGAACATTCTCTTAATGGCATACAGAGGCAAGTCAGTAGAGACCAAATTAATCTTTAGTTCTTCATAGTGATACTGTCAAGAAGATTACTTATGTATGTCAGCCTACACTTACTACATAACAAGTATTCACTGAGTTCTTTTCATGGTAAGTGTTAATAGAGAGCCAGAAGATGGTAATACTTTTTGTTTTCATTACAATTTTTTACATGCACTCTACAATTGTCTGCCTATGCCCAAAAAAA
>VYXD01008710.1:1010061-1073539 GCA_013397195.1 Hylia prasina | reverse complement strand
AAAAAAAAAAAAAAGTAACAATTTATTCAATTGACAGATATAAGGTACTTTCTTTTGGAGCATTCAAGCCCCTTGAAACAGCCATTAAATACAATAATACAAAACACAAAAAGTTTAAGCATCTTTGAGACATAGCAGAGACACAACTGCACCCAAATGCAATAGCATGGTAATATAGAAAGAGACAGCTCCCATGAAAAACAGTGCCCCTAAGATAGCAAATTACTTTACCCAGTGACAAAACTTGTTTATGTACATGCAGGTATTTTTTATAACTCCATTACAACAGTGTCTGAGGAATAGAAACTTTGTGTATGCATATTAGTAACCACTGGGGAAACAGAAGAGGAGTTCAGAAGAGGTTACGGTTCTTTCCCCCACAAGTAAATTTTAAGTACAAGCAGGTATAAGGAAAGTATCTACACATTTTCCTTCTGCTTTTCATGCAAGTTTGAATAGACCCAGAAGATAAAAAGCCAGAAAAAAATCCCCTACCTCTCCTGAGACAATGAAGGCTTTCCACATGCCAAGATTCTCACACCACCAGTCTGTTCTTGCAATGTGCAGCTGAAGGTCATTGTGCTCTCTCTCCATCAGAGTAATTTCATCCTTCAGCTTAGAAACAATCTGCAGAGAAAAGTTTATTCATTATAATTGGTAGGAAAAAGCTTGTGCAGCACACAAGCTTTATGTCTTTAGGGATATTGTTCCAAAAGAAGAAAAGGTACAAAAGCAGAGGGAGAACACTTCATGTGGATTAAAAAAAAAATTACAATCGAGAAAATCGATGATGCCTCATAAACTTCTAGAGTACACAGCAATCTTAAAGGTCAAGCCTCACACTAAAATAAAAAACAAGTTAGAAGTACAACTAATATCACACTGCCAGCATAAAAGACACTTGAGATAGGATTTTATATTACACACAGTATGTATTATAAGAATTTGACATTGCCATTAATGAAATATACCTTACTGAAGACATCTTTATCATTTTCAGGTACACATCATGTGACTGAAGCACCTGGGAATAGATTTGATTTCTAAGAATTTAGCTATGTTAGAAATCACTCAAAGTTATCACCTATTTCATTTTAGTTTTGAGAAGGCAAGGATTTATTATTGTGGAAAGCACAAAAAGTAGCCAAACATCCTGCCAGGAGACACTTTGACAAGAGAAGGTGGAAATATGCATATGATGTGACATTAGAAACACAGCAAAAGCAGATGACACTTTCTCATTTTTAAATATGATGTACCACTTAGCCAAATTTATCAGTTCTATCACTTACACCACAAGTGGTACCTTCTACAGAGCTACAGGAATTCTATCTTGTTCAGAATTTTTGTCTCATGTCAGATGTAAAATATTATCTATGTGATACATAGATAACAATTTTCTAGCAAATACCTCACCTTCAGAATAATTTCATATTTTACTTTATTTGCTATCAATGCTGAGTCTTCTGTACAATCACCTTACATTGACTCCAGTGGCATCCAGGACTATTCAATAAATACAGAACTGGTAAGATTTTATCATAAGTAAACAGCTGTTACATTTGCAAACCAACTAGTGAGACTTTACAATAATACTGGATCCATTTTATTATTCTGTCTCAGAGATGTATCTATTTTCCAAGACAAAGAATATTTTAGAAACAAAAGCATACAGGCAAAAACCCACTCCTTCAGTAGGGGTACAATCCTTGCCTCCCCAAGAGCCTAAATACAGAAAGAATACAGCTATTATGGTTTCAAGAATGCAAAGGGAACACAGAGCATTCATGTGAATGGAACACTATATAAAGGTTTAGTAATATAGAATCATGGAAGGGGGACACCTCAGAACAGCTGCAAACATTTTCAGTTGTCTACAGTACCCTCTGGCAGAAGGAAGATGTGGACAGGACACAGGGAATAAAGCCAGCCATGGTGTGGAGATAACTGTGCCCTGAGCTGGGGCAGACAGAATGACTGGGGTGTCAACTCCTATTCAGACAAGCATCTTAGCACTCACCCTGAGTGAAGGAAAAATGTATAAAGAAGCCAGGTTCTGGGAAATGACATTGTACATTTCAGGTACATTTTTGTCATCCCCAGCAGCAGGATTTTAGGAAAACACCTTGGCTACTTGTTTATCCTACCCACCATCTACCATCTGAAACCAAATCCCATTACACCTGACAAGACAGGCCCAGCAGCATCTGAATAACAGGCCTGTAATATCAACACAAATAAGCTGGCCCGAGCCATGTGCAAGTCACTCGCTTCTCCTGAGTATATCCTCAGATTGCAAAGAGAAAAGGACATTTTTCGTTTGCCCTAGTCCAGAGATTTAGAGTTTCATATCCCTCAGAATTTTTCCTTGGATGACAGCGTGCTTTCTCCTAGCTCCTACTGAAGGAATCAGTTGCTCCTAAAGGTTTGGGGTTTTTATCCCTCAGCTCGAGAAGTCCGTCGGAGCTGGCGCGGGAGCCAGCAGAGGGCACCGGAGCTGCCCAGCCCTTCACTCCCGGCAGCGGCTCCGCACGCCGCGGGCCCAGGCATGGCCGGCAAGGGAGAAACGCCCCTTGGCACCGACAAAGCAGCAAGACCACGGGAGAGTGGTCGTCATTCCATGGCCAACAAAGCAATATATATCGCATTCACAATTTTAGTAACAATAGCTTTTAGATATGGGAAAAAAAACCCCACAAAAACAACAAAACAACTAAGTTCTGTTTAACAAGTTGACTGAAATAAGCATCTGGCCCGTCCAAAATGCGACAGTTGGATATTACACAAACATACACATACCCCCCAAAAAAATAATATCAAATAAAAGAACTTACATACAAAAATGATATCAAATAATAGAACTTACATACCTTTTTGTCGGGTTTTGGTGAATTACAAATGGAATTTAGAGCCTGTTTCTTATACTCAAGCTTGTCATTTAGCTGGCGAAGTTTATTTACAGCATAACTGGCCTGTTCATTAATTCTTGTGCTGCATTCCTCAGTAGCTTCTTCACAACCTTGGCTCTAGGAATAGATGATGGGGGTAATTGCTACATTAATATGAGAGAGTTACTCATAGAATGACAGAATGGTTTCAGCTGGAAGGGACCTTAAAGGTCACACAGTTCCAATGTCATTGTCATTGGCATGGACACTTTCCACTAGACCAGACTGGTCAGAGCCCCATCCAGCCTGGCCTTGAACACTGCCAGGGATGGGGAAGGAGGTGGGTTATTTTTTGCACCATAAGTTTTTTATTTATAGGAACACTTCTTGATATAGACGAAAATGTAACTATAACAGATATTTCAACCATCAGATCCAACATGAAATGTCAGTCTGTTGTAAAAAACCAAACCAAAACCAAAAACCAGAACAGACTAAGCCTCTTTATCATTTCTACCTCAGTTCTTTGGCAACTCACGGCAACTGTGTAAAAATGACCTTCAAACTAAGGCTTTAGTGCAAAGGAGAGGCAAAGTTTGTTTTAAAAGCAAAAACAGTTTAGTAGTCAGGATCAATATTCAGAGCCAAATAGAAAAGCAAATACTTAATGCTGAGCTGAAAGATAATGAAGATGAGGCAGCGGGGAACAAAATCAAAAAAAGCCCCATATTTCTAACAAACAGTTCTGCCTCCCACAAACCTTCACAAAACAGATTTGTCATCCTGCAGAACAATCTAAACCAGGTCCTTTAGCTTTCTACACAGATTTTACTGCTGTTTTTAGAAGTGTTAATAAAAATGTGTTAAAAGCACATATGCCTTATCCCAAATTCATAAATCATTTTCATATATTCATTCAGACAAACCAGTAGCTTTTTCCATCTTGTGTACTACAGGCATGCAAAAAATAGAAGACTTCACACCTTTCAATGACATTCTCGTTAACATCTTCTGACATATAGCTCAGCCTCCCCCTTCTTTCTCTATTTCCCCAAATAGACATGAAGACCTTGAGATCTAGCAAACAGTGCTCAGCTTTTACTGCTGCCATGTTCAAAGATCTTTGAGGTCTGTTTGTGACTGAGTATATCTAAATTTATCTATGGGAAGCTGAGTCTATTCTCATGAACAGGGGTTCCATGTTATTAAAGATATTCCAACTAAGTAAACTGTATCCTTGTATCATGAAGAAAAAGCTAACAGAAGGAACTCTCAGATTCTTGTAAATTCTGTGAGTTTTAGAGGAGAGAATCCTATTGTAAAGTCCACAGTATCTTATATCTTATTAAAAAAAAAGTCTGAGAAGAGATAACAGTAGCAACAATAAGTAATCTCCTTAGCATGATCCTCAAACGTAATACAGAAGTCAGGAGTTCTAGTCCATGCACTTTTCCAGCTCTGCATTTGTCTGCTATGTGGCTGAGTAAAAAGTCATTAGCTGTATGCCCTGTCCTTTCTTCTGTCTATTCTGCATGGACTATATACTCCTAGGGTCAGAAATTGCCTCCAAGCATGCATACAGAATCAGCTCAGAATGTTGTCTTCTGGCACTGCAATAACACAAATTATTAACAATAAAATGTGAATGTGAAGGACCATATCAAACCCCAAACCTTCCACTTGTTGGGAGGCAAAGAAGGAATCAAAAATGCTATTTTCAACACAGAAGAATGAAAAGACTTTTCAGATGTTCAGTGCTAGCAATCAAAGAATTGCAATTAATTACAAATCAGTGAGGCTGTGCTCCCAGAGGTAGGCTACATGATTTCTTTGTCATTAACATTTCAGACACTTAAACCAAAAACCACTGCTGAATCACTAGGTTTATCACAAAAATGCTAGAATTACAAGATCAAGTAACCTGTATTCAAAATATCAAATTTAACAAACAACAAACCAGTTCACTCAAAGCTGAGATCATAATTGATTGTGCTGTCTACCCCTGATTGGTAAACTGATAATGGCTTCCACTTCTGTGAGAGACATAGAATACAGATGTCAGTCTTATTTTAGTGATCTGACACATGCAGCACCAATGCAATCACGAGATCCTCTCCTCAAAGTGCTGGATGTTTCTGTATTTCTACCTGTGACGTTTGTCCAAGCAGAAATACTTGGAGGTTTGTGGAGGTTTGTCCCAGGAACAGAAACTGGCAACAGACTGGGAAGAAAGAGCTTGTTCCTCTTGCAGTAGAGCCAGCAGTCTGGTCCTTTCCAGATTCCTATCTTGTGACCTGATTTTCTCACATTTAATCAGGGCTCATCCTTTTTTCCTCATCTCCATGAGTGGTTTTTTATCTATTCGGCTATAGCAGTGAAATTTATAGAAAAGTAACACGGGTGATGCCCACAGTGCCCCAGGAAATGAGAACATAGACCCAAAAACCAAACTAAACCAGAACCAATCTATTTGCTAACAATATGTATCTGTCCAGAAACATCCAATTTCTAAGATATCATTTCTGATTTATGGGGAGGAAAAAACCCCACAACTTGTTAGCCAGTACTGCATTTTCACCAAAACTTGAAAGAACATGGGAAGCTTCAGTAAAACTCTTACAATTTTTTTTCACCTCAAAGACCCTGAAGTATGGCACAGCACCGTTAAAACTGCACTATTCAAGAGATACTCAAACAGTGTATACAACTTCATACTTATTTTGTTGTTAAAAATGAAAAAACAAACAAACAAACAAACAACTTTGAATGTTGTAAGCCGACTTGGCAATATATCAGTCTTTAAGTTTTCATGGCTGACACAGACTTCATATATGACCCATACATATCCAAGGACTCAGAGTAAGGGCAGATGATTCTGATGTCAAAAATCTAACTTTTTGGCAGCTACAGTAGATGTTACCAGACAGAGTACAGCTAGCCCTAAAGTGTTGTGTCAGTTTTCTTAGAGAAATCATTATCTGTGTCAGACTTTGAATAAAGCATATGAACAAATTAGAAAGCACAACATTTAATGCTTCAGGAAGTTCTGGACAAAACTGTTAAGCCATTGTGCACAGCCTCAATGATTGCAAGCACAAGGACACCAAGTCTTTGAAGTACCTACCACCATCAACACAGAGCTGAGTTAGCACTGAGAAAACTAGAAAACACATCTTGAATATTTTATCAAGGAAAAGAATACAGGGAAAAACAAACGCTGAAAAGATTCATCAAGCTCTAAAAGCACATATTGCAAGTAATTGCAAATAACTATTCATCTCTGCAGATTTGCTGACCCACAAACTTCAAAGACTAGAACCACTCACCTACAGAAATTAATGTCACTTAAGCAGTAAATACAAAAGCCTTAGGTTCTGGAAAAACTGTTTCTAAATAGCAGAATGTAGATCAGCACTTCTGGATTCTGCTTTTTTATTTATTTAGATCTGGTTTTCAACAAACTGTTACATTTCATTGAGCAAGTTCCCATGTAAAATGAAGACATCCATGCTGATCTGAAGCAGCAGCCTGACTGAAAGAGGCACTCAGTAGTCTGAGACGTGCTCTTGTCAAAACGTTCTTGTATAAACACAAGTTCCCCTGACATGACTGATTTAGACAGCCCAAGGAAAAAACCTGCCCCAAGAAGAGTTGCCATTCGCTTATTGCTTATGACATTTTGAATGCTCTGTCTTAATGGAGTTCTTGTGCTAGATTTATCTTCCAACTATTAATTTATTCAATTAATCAATTAAAAACCACTAAGATTATATTTCACATTGCTTTTTCTTCTCTTTTGTGCAACTTTTAATACCTATTTACTACCTAGGAAATGCATGGGAGACAGTGACTATGTCTGGGCAGAAACCTACTAACATTTCAGTGTGAATTTTTTCACTCAAAAGCAGAGCAGCTGAGGTTATACAAAGCATGTTTTGCATTCTCTGTTTCTACAGAGCATAATGAAAGGTGTGAAATACAGAAGGCTTAGGAATCTGAAATACCTACTTCAACTAAATTAACATATAAGAAGCTTGTCATTTTGTACCATTTCATTTCAAAGAGCATGGAAACAAACAAGTTTTACCAGATGAAACTACAAGAGTGATGATATTTATAAATAAAAGGAAAAAAGAAGTGTAGTCCAAAGCTCAAGGTCAGAAGATGCTACTACATGCTTTTCTCAGGGCAGTCTCAGATCACTTTACATAACAGTGAAAGAAATTGTCTGTGTCACTCACCACTTCATCTTTGTCCTCAGGAGTTAGCTGAGCAGAACTTCGTTCTTCCTCCTTCTTGACTGATCTCTCATATAAATCACTGACAATGAATGAAGGGTAGTATCTGTCCTTTAGAGTTTCATAAACGTCTGCCTGAATTCTGTAGAATACTTCAATGCCTTTATTTCCCACAAGACTTTGCTGTATTTCCTTATAAAGGGATTTTTCCACAGGTATTTCTCTGCTTTCCACAAAAAAATTCTGATAAATTTCACTCACCAGCTGAGGTAATTCAGCCTATGAAGCAAGGGAGAGGGAGGGAGAAAAGAGTAATGAAAATATGTTGAAAATACCAAGATGACTCAGGACCCAGGTGCACAATTTGAAGGATAATCAAGCTAATTTCCTTTCCAAATGTATGAGAAGACATCTGTAAACCTCTTACTGAGATCAAGCATGCTGCCTGCCTGTGCACCTCTGCTAAGCAATTTTACAAGTTAAATATGGATATTTGTTAAGTGAAGAAACAGCTGTGCCCTAAAATTGCCAGAGCTTCCACACCCACTCTTTTAAGTCTGTGTTCCAAAGCTGGCATTAAAAGGGAGAAAAGTGCTAGAGCAAGTGTGGTCACCATTTTAAATTCAGATGGTAAAGCTCAGCTGTATCAGCTCTCCTGTCTTCTGCTGAATAGAATCAATTCACTTTATACATGATTATAATTAATTTGCAGGGGAAAAGGGGAAAAAAAAACGAAACAAGAAGAGGAAAAAAGCACAACTCAAGAGACCTTCACCTGTACTGGGTATTTTACTGAGCACAGTAAAGTGCACAGGATGGAACTTTGCATTAATGAACAGGAAAGAGGGAAAGTAATGCAGCACAGCCCATGATCAGCTCCCTAAATTACCATCTCCCTAAACTGGACAGAAATAAAAAGGGTTTCATTCCCGGAGTATGGCACAATGTTCTTATCTGCCTCAGCTGACAGCCGCATGACTGCAGGACACTACCTTTTTGTAATGTGCCCCTGTAGTGGCAGACATATCCATATCCATATGTACTTACATATTGTTTTGAACAGGACACGAAAAATCACAGCTGAGAGGTCATAAAATGATTTATAGCACCTTTTCCAATCCTGAGCAGTTTGCAAATCAAAACTGATTTATAGAACTCTCTTCACAGTGCCTGACAAACCATTTTTATCAACATTCTCTAGCTTGAGTTGGTTGGTAGTCATTTCTTCAGATTGTTTTAATCGTTCACTACTCACACTTTACAATTTGCCTCTCTGTTTACAGAATGTTTTCCATTTGACTGGAATAAGAGCAATAAAATTACAGTGAACAAAAAGTTAACTGTTAATCAATAATGAAATCTGAATTTCATGCTAGCGTGAATTCTGAAGGTTTAATTGCTTCCCCCCCAAAATTCACCGCACTGGTCACAAACAACAAATGTGGCCTCTACAAATTCTTCCTCTGCACAATTGCTTCAGGGTACTTGTTGCAATTTTAAGTGATATTCCTTATCCTTGTTTCAGGGTTCTAATTCCTCCTTTATTTTAGCCAAAATTACAATATAGCATTGTTTCTTCCCTCTGTCAGCAATGTGGCATTCCTGGAGAAACTTAGTTGCTACAGATTAGGGGGAGGTCTTTTTAAAGCAACACCTCTCTTCCAAAAAGATTTTAAGAACATATATACACACAATTTCATTGCTTTGGATTGAATGGGCTACCTGGAATTGGCAAGATGAGAAGCTCATGTACAGACTATCCAATTGGAATGTGCCTCTAGGCTTCACGTGAACTGATACAACTAAAGCCTACATGTTTTACTGCATGTTTTCTCTCTGGCGGAGGGGAAAATAATTCTACTACTTTTGCACATCAAGTATTCCTTTTAACAGATGTTGTTACACCAATCAACAATAAATCATCATCACAACAGCCCACAAATTTTAATTGCAAAGTTATCTTCAAATACTGACATGAAGCAGTTAAAAAAAAAAAGAAGAAATTGCTTAGAACCCATCCTATAAAATTGATATTTTAAAAACATAAAGGCATTTCCTAACATCAAGATCACAACAAACAGTGTTATCAATGTACAAAGCCATATAAGGCTTGCAACTTCCTCCACCTTGTTAGCATTCTTCAGATTTTCCACAGATTCCCAAAGGCCGATCAAAGCCATCTTGTCCATCCTCTCCATGTAGATCCGGAAGTGCTCTCGGTATGAAGGGTTGGCTAAAATTTCTTCAAACTGAAGAATCTGAAAGAGGGAGAACTAAGAATACACTGGGAAAATGCCTAATTCTAACTCCTTTCCTCATAGGGAAAATATTTTCACTATGCATTCAAAAAAAATGTCCTACATGCAGCGACACAGGCCTCCTAGTAGTTTTGCTTCATTAAAAAAAAGAAGTTTTAAGCACTTAGAAGATAAATTCATCTGTGCTTCTATCAGACAGTAAATACCTCCATATCTTTCTGATCAGGATACATTTCAAAGGACTAAGATAACATTTCAAGTCACTCATGAAATGCTAGTGTCAAAAATTTAACTTCCAGTGTTCCTGCAAAGCAGAGGAGGCAAGCTGAAAGCTAAATGATCTCTTCTTTACTTGTTTCAAACACCAGCAGTTTCCATACCAGAGCCCACAGAGCTTTGAGATGTGTCTCTATTATTCCCAGAGACACAGAGAAAGATGGAATATCTTGGCTGCTACAGCATTTTTTGGCCAGTTCCCACTGTTATTGAAAAACATCTATCAGAAACACAGTCAGGAATAAGTATGTTCTGTGATATAATGCTCAGGACTTTTCCTGAGTGAGGAGGGCATACATCAGGCTGTAAAGAAAATGAAACACAGACTTCCTGTACCCATGCAGATGCTGCAGCCGTTAAGAAGTTGCATTAAGGAGCCATTATCACTTCCTTATCCTCTATCATTTTTGTAAATCCAGACCTTTTCTTTGAGACAAATACCTGAAAACAAAACAATTCCCTGACAAAATGATCAAAAAACTTCCCACACTGAACAAAATGAATAACCTCTTCTTTCTCTGAAAAATAGGACCAATTTTCCAAATACCTCATCAAAACCAAGCAACCTTTTCTCTCCAACCGCCCAGACTTGCAGCTGAACCAGTTTTCAAGTCACTTATTCAGTGCCATTACTTACATCACCAGGAACCCAAACACACTACAGTAGTCTTAATTTCTTTCTTTGTTTCTCACAGGCACCAACCAACTCACAACTTTTTCTTTGAATAGAAAAGAAGGTCCTTAAGCCCTGGCACCAATGAGTCTTCCTATGACTTTGCATTTTATAGCAGAGTTTATTTAGTATGGAGCAAGATGTGAACTCTGAGATTGAGGCCTTAATAATTTCTCTAATACGGGTTTTCTGATACCTAATAATAATATAATTCTAGTCAGCATCAGAATACCTCCCTCTCTGGGAAGACCGCTCATTTTCCTAAACCTAGCACTTGTGAAACTCTACAATCAAGTTATGTGTAGGAAAAACAGTTTCCTTGTCTCAAGCTACACATAAGGAAACCACTTACATGGGCACATGCACAATTACTGGCACAAAATCAGTGCCTTAACAAACCAAGCTAAATGTGGTTCCTTAACAACTGCAGTCATCTATGTGCTGTCTGAAACAGCTCTCTGAAATCTTAGGCAGTGTTTAAGTAAATTATATTTGTCTCATATGAAATGTTCATTTGCACCTTTAAAGTTCCCCTGTGACAATCATGTGCCATTCTTCTCTTTATCCTTTACTGTACCAATATCTTCTAGACATGACTTTGCTCATAGCTTTAAAACTACTTAGACAGATGAGCATTTGCCTTTAAAAGCTCATTCTATAAACCTCGCTAAAATTGTGATCAGGCTGTCAAAAAGAACAACACAGATACAGCTATTTAAAGGCCAGTCTGTGATTTAGCCTTAATACTGTGCATCATCACATTTTCTAGTCAATCATTTTACCAAGAACAACGATTTAACATACAAGTATAAGAGGGTCTTGCAGCCCCTTGAATGGATGTTTTCCCAGCTCTGTAAATAATAGCAGAGTTAGTAAATCACAAAATGGGGCATGTGCTGTCACTTCTTGAGTGAGAGGTCACCGTGGTCTCTATGTTTCTATTATCCAAGCTGTACCCACTCTGGCTGCCAGCAAGGAGGGTGACTAGCAGACAAGCCCCTCTCAGAAATAACAGGGGTAAATGCTGCTGCAGGGAGCAAGGCAAGTGCAACCATGTCTCCCATCTAACAAAGGGCCCACTGCACCAGTGCCCCATGGTAATCAAAGCAGTGGTGCCTAGCAACAGTGTTACACAAATCTCCTAATAGGTATCTTGCAAACTAAAACACTTAAATAAATTAATCGGCAGAAAAGCTTACTCTCTTGCAGAAATGAGACCTCTCAAATGTTTTCTTGATTTTTCTTTAAGACTGGACTATCCTGGAATTATTAAATATGTTACCAATGCTATGCTAAAAACATTATGTTACAGATGCAATACCAACAATGGTAGACACAAGAGGGTTTTAGTTTTGAGATGAAAAATCATAAAAACCATGTGTGCTGGTTTTGGCTGGGGTAAACTTTCTTAAGAGGCTGGCAGGGGCTATGTTTTAGATTTGTACTAAACACAAGGCTGATAACATAGAGATGCTTTTGCTATCGCTAAGCAGAGCTTACACAGAGCCGAAGTCTTTTTCACTTTTGGTACTGCCACACTGGAGAGCAAATTGGGGTTGTATGGGAGACTGGGAGGAGACACAGCCAGGACAGGTGGCCCCAGCTGACCAAAGGGATATTCCAGACCATGTGACATCATGCTCAGTATGTAAACTGGGGACGTTTGGAGTGATGGCTTTGTCCTCCCAAGTCACTGTTACGTGTGATGGGGCCCTGCTTTCCTGGGGATGGCTGAACACCTGCCTGCCCATGGGAAGCGTGAAATCATTCCTTGTTTTGCCTTGCTTGCATATGTGGCTTTTGCTTTCCCTATTAAACTGCCTTTCTCTCATCCCTTGAGTTTTCTGGCTTTTACCCTTTTGCTTGTCTCCCCAGTCCTGCTGTGTGGGGCTTGGCTGCTGCCTTGGGTGAAACAACAACAGTCCGTTTTGGCACCCAACTATTCTGTGGATCTTTCTTCCTTTTAAGATTTAAAGAAGAAGTTCTGCAGTAATTTGTAATCCTCAGCAAAAGATCATTTTATGATTCAGTATCACCACAGATTAGAGCACAAAACTCTTAAGCTATGTTGGCACATACGCAGGCATTAGGGCATGTGTACACCCTCAAATCTAATATCCAGTTAGCAGATATAATCTTAGAATTATCAGCCTCCACAACAGCCCTTCAAATCCTGTTAACTCAAGAGCAGCTTCCAGGTTTGGAAAAACCAGAAGCTTTAGTGTTGCCACATCAATTCCCTGCTTCAACAGCAATGTAATTTATCTATCACAGCTGGTCACAGGCTCTGCCTAAGACTAGGAAAGGGTTAGGTTTTTCAATTTTTTTTTTCTTAAGTGGGGTGCTTTAACCTGTCTCTGCCACATACAGCAATGTGAACTAAATGCAATGATTATTTAAGTATCAGGAAGTATGTACTATTCACATAAGGTACCTGACTATTTTATTAGACATACACTAATGTAAAAGTCCCTGCCTTGAGACTCACATGTTCACCAACACACTTCTGTCATAAGAAAACCCATCGCCAGGCAATAGGGTGCCAACAACTGAAGCTTGTTTTCTTAATATTCCCAAATCCTGTATCATACTCTATATATCCTCACATAACATTATCTTACAATCTGAAGCTCAAAAATCACCCTGAAAATCTGGTAAGTCACCAGCTAAATCAACATCCATCCACAGATGCAGTGGAAGCAAGATTTTCTGCAGGAGTTCCATCTTAGTCTTCATCAGCTGGATTATGAACATGAGCCTGTTCCACTTCAAAATACACTCAGATGGTTTCCTTGCTATTTCACAGCTAGTGAAGGGTCAGATCCCTAGACCCCCTGATCCACAAAACAGCTCCACTAAGAAGAAGCTGTGACTCCATATGTCAAATCTCACAGACAAGGTGGTGTGGCTGTTCTGCTCAGCACAACTGAGGAAAAAAATCACTCACTGAGAAGAGAAAGACAACAAGAATTCAATTAATTACTGCAGTACTCTGCAGGCACAGTTTCTAAGAAAAAGGACAGCACTGACTATAAAGAGATGCTTTATATGTTACACTCGAACTGCCTTTTCTCTGAAAAGAAATCTAACACCATGGGCAGAGGTTAAATCAGAATCAGAGGTAATGACAGAATTCAGATTCAGAGAGTAGCTGAGGTTTGTGTGCTTGCTTATAAGCATTTGATTATAATTCATATATTTAGGATTTCCCTAGAGAACCTGGATACAGGAAAATTAGGTGAGTGAACCATGTACAAAATCAAATTAAGAAAAATCACAAGACTGCATAATCAAACAGAAGACTGACAGCTCCAAATAATCCATCTCCATATATAAGCCCATAATCAGAACATGTATAAAAGACTTTTTACAAGCAATGCCATTACTCCCCTACTACTGCTGTCAAGGAAAAGCTTTCTATAGGATGCATAAGTGAAATCAAAATACAAGTTTAATTCACTAGTCAACTTTTTGTTCAACTAGTACCAAAAATTCCCCAAAATAATACTATATTCAAGCTTCTGCACTACTTACATAAAATGTTAATTCAAAACACCATCAATAAATGTCCATTTCTGACCTATTTCATGCAAGTTGAAAAAAGGAAGCCAAACATATATTTTTTTCTACAAAAGCTAGATCAGCAATTTAGATTCTACCTTAATAGAAAAGCTGGCACAACACGACTCTAAGGAGTCTAAGTGCCACCAGCTACAACCCACCAAGGTATCTTATTTACTAAATCCCAAACAATGCCTTTACCTTTTCCTTAGAAAAGAGCCCGAGTGTTCAGTCAATACTGCCCAAATAGGAGGGGCTAACATCCAAAGTAACACCTGCTGCCCTGAAATAAGAACCCAGACTGCAGCTACCACAGTGCTAGAAGAGGATGGGAAGGAGCAACAGTGAAGAAAGACTGCTTCCTCAGCTAAGCCTTGGCATTTTTCTGTGCTCAGAAGGTTACAGCATGACCACCATCTCTCAAGGAGCCTCCCCCAGCTTCTTTCCTGCCAATGGAGAATCAGGGACAAGAGAAGGGAGAAGCAGTTTTCCTATTTTCTATGCTGACATGACCTTACAGGAGTTCTAGGGCTTCATCACAGAAACATCAAAAGCTTAGAAGCAAAACTGCCTCAGATCCCACTGTTTACACCATCACCACAACAAATGTCTGTGCAAGAAGTCATTATTGCTATTAATAGTACCATTAACTGAATATTGAGCTGCTCACGGCTGTATATGCAGGATATAACCCCAGGTCAACAACTCCCACTAAAAAAAACCATTGGTTTATGAAACATGCAACATCAACTTCAGGAATTCCTTTGATTTTAATTATAATATTATATTTTATTATATTCCTGACCAATCCCTGCCCCTATCAGGTGCATCTTCACGACTGGACTCCATTCTTGAACAATCCTGTGTTCCCATGTATCTATCCAGAAAAGTTTGCAATGTCTCAGCAGGCATCAAAAGTGGCATCATTGGCTCATGCAGTGCTGCCACATGCTCCCATCTCTTTTTTCCTTGGCACCACTTGCTACACCCAGCTTTGGGAAAGAGATCAGGACTGTCTTGGCACAATCTCTGATACACCATCTGAAATCATACTTTAAGGACAAGTGGGGAGTAGGGAGTCATTGTGGTTCAGACCTTACTCAAGAAAAACAAAACACAAAAAGTTGGAACTATTTCTCCATTATTCTACTTTTTCCAACATGCTACTAAGTTACAATTATTGTAAGGACATAATGAAAATTAAAGATCCCTGCATGAAGAGATAAGCTATCTCCTGCCTACATGAAAAACAAAATCGTTTCACATTTGAATACATCAGCTACTGTGCTTTGTCCAAAGGGAACAGAGTAGATCACAAAAGAAGTCACTAAAATTTTTAAAGATTCGCAAGGCTAAGTAGTCATTTTATTTTTGTAGATGCCGGCCAACACAACAATGGTTACTTTTAATTCCAGACTATAGTGATATTGAAAACCAGCATTCAGTCACAGCAGCTTTACCAGAATTTTTCTGCAGCAACTGCCCTGAGTTTTGTCAATTGCATTCCATAAGTGTTCACTTTTGAATAATTCAGTATTTACAAAATCAACACATATTTCCTAAAGTAAGTATAATGAGGGCCAAAGACATATTGCACATATGTTGGCAGTCTTTTATTTGAAAGCAAGTTGCTACTTTCCAAAAGCTGCTACCATGTCCTTATCAACTCCCTGCAGGTGGTATGTCTGAAAAAATCACACGTGCTTACAAGCCACTCAGCCCTTTATGAAGTTTCACATTGCAATATTCCAAGCTGAGCGATCAATGTGGTTTTTTTGGGTACTTCAGCAATCTTTTCCCAAGGCAAATAAACCATGCAGCAATTAATTTGCACTTGACCTCTGGGGGAAGCGAGGGATTAACGACAGTGAGGTAACATGATCCAATGGTAACACATTTAGAAAGACCTTCAGACAATGAGATTTATACCTTCTGGCTTGGAGGGCCGTCGCCTTCATCAGAAATGCCATCTTCCTGCTGATCATAAGCAGGCCCTCCCAGGAGCCTTATTCTCTTCTCACACTGCTTCTTTGCCACTGTCAGCTGATTAATATACCTCTTCACATTGCGAGCCCTCAGTAGGTCAGCTTTCATTGCTGCAGTTTCTTTTCCTTTTGAATCTAAGAATAAAGCAAATCAGAGATAGTATTTTACAACATGAAAATGTTGTACCGCTGCCTCTGTGACCTGTCTGAACAAAGCAGCTGTCATTCATGAATTGACTATGCTCATCAGTAGGATACTGGCAAGTTTGTATTTGAAACAGAATGATGATTTTGAAACATTCTGCAATGACAACTCAAGGGTTTACACAATACAGTTGAGAAAAAAAAAAAATTCTTATTCAAATGCATAGCAAAACCCAACCTCTCTAGCTCTCTTTCTATAGTTTGTTGGAAGACACAGCTCAAGACCTCTGCTACAGGATGTACATTTATCATATGGCATTAAGGAAATTACCTACAGCCAGGGCACATGATAACACATGGAGCTGATGGCCTATATGCCTTACTGAACACAGCACTGACTGCCTGGATCACGAGGGACTGGGCTCTCCTCCCCCCAGCCCAGCATGACACATTCCCACACATCTTATTTGCAAGCCCAAATTTCTTGTGCCTGATGTGAACAGAATATCATACAATATCCCCTCCAGACAACTGACCAAAGTTCACTCAAAATGGTCAGATGACTAAGAAAAAAATCTTACAATGCCACATCAAGACTGCACAGTACTGTTAAAAAGTAAAGTAATGTGAAGATGACAGTCAGCTGGATAAGGCTTAGTAATAGCCAGTGTAATGTTTGTGCATTCTACATTCCATCCTCTTCAGCTAATTACCAGGGTTAAAAAAAGGAGCAGCAGATGAAGATACAAAACCCTGTTGTGTGGAAATCATGTTTAATATCTGCAGGATGCAACTGATTCACATTTATACACTGGGTTTTTTTTCCCTCTTGCTCAATAACACTCACGCTTTTTTGGGCTGCAGCTATTACTCAGTAGCAAAGTACTTGGGTTTTACTTGGCTCTGGATTATTTGCTCAGGGATAAATAGCAAAGATTATTCTACTATGTTTTCAAAATATTAAACTCTAGCAAAATCATGTAGATAAAAACAGCATTCTATTTTCAGAGGAGTTGCTGTTAAGAAACAACTACATCGGTTTGTGAATGCACACACAGCAAAAAGGAAATCTCTCAGAAATTATTTAAAATCCCTATTTAAAACAAGTGTCTAATACATCATGGCGACTTCTCCTTTTACAATTGTTTTTAGCCTTATAGTTCCCCCTCAAAGTCACATATAAGTATTGCATCCAAATTTTGTCATTTACATACTGAAGGACAACTCAACATACATGGAGCTCCCTGAACTTCTGCACATAACTGAGGCAACAAATTCTCCCATTATCTTTGCCCATATTTTTAGTCTCACTTGATTTTCTTCATGTATTTATGCTGGATGGATGCTTCCTGATACAAATGCTCCTAGTATTTTAATGGATGAGTATCATTTGCATCTGAGCTGCCAAATAATAGCAAACTAAAGAGATGATATTCACTGAAGTAAATAAAAAAATTACTACCAAAAAAAAACCCCAACAAAACAAAAACAAAACAAAAAAAAACAAACAAACAAACAAAAAAAAACCCCCAAAACAGGCCATCTGTTTTCCTGGCATGTTATCTCCACAGGGAAGTCAACAGAGCATTTAATTTAGTGTTTCAGTTCCCTAAACAGAGGTACTAGTATTAATGAGAGAAAAGGAAAGGAAAAGACCTTAAGGACAAAACAATGCTCTCCTCCAAATCAAAACATTTACAGCTATTACAAATAAAGGAACAGAAGTTTAAAGTGAAGATTAAACCCCAACCTTTTCCCTGCTGCTCTTGACTCTAAGATGATTTTTTTGAAGTTATCAATTCTTTCAATAGTTTAAATGCTTTGGGCTCATAATGAGTACTTGAAATCCCACACTTTTGAAAACCCATGAAGAGTACAATGGAAGGATCATTCAGTCTTCTTAAAACAAAAATACCCTTCTTGATGGAAACAAGGCATTCTTGAAGGGTTTCCAAAGTACACGTCTACTTTACCTGAAATCTTATCATCCTGTGAGAGCAGCAGGCCTCCAGGAGAGATTAATGAGCCTACAGTTTCCACTGATTATTTTCTGTCTTAACAGAGATCCTTCAAAAACATTTACCTCAGCTCTTCATATCCAAAAGGAGCCACTCCACAAAAGCATCACTCAGGGCAGTTATAAAGATCACACTGCCAGCCTGTTTCTGCTCCATGGATAAACAGGACTAGTCACCGTGAAAGCCTGGCAGTGACGTCCTTCACAAATAAACAAGAGGCTGATGACAAGCAGAGCAGCACACACAGAGTGTGGCTAATGTGCTACAGTGCAGGAAAGACAGCATGGAAGTGTGGACTAACGCTTCCCTCTTCCAAATTATGAAAGATAAGCTATCAGAAATCAGGAAGAGCATTTTCAGCTCAACTGGAAAAGGTTAGGTGCATCACTGGTTTACTCCAAACCCTAATCTGCTTTTGAAATTTTAAAGATTTTCAGATCTAAACTGCTCTATTTTGTCATATTAAGTGCTATGAAAACAATATTTTAAGTTATAAAGTCGTCTCTTTTTAATCTAATTTTATCTGATTCCACAATCAGTAAAACACTGAGACAGAATTAAGAGTGTTTTTTCCCATTTTTGAGTATCAAGAAAGATGATTTTCATTACATTCAGGTATCGCTGCATAAACGAAATAAAATCAGAAAGGCACAAAAGGAAAGGCTTGCATGTATTCACATACCCTCCAGCAAGCTTCAATAAATGGAAAAGTAGTAGATTTGTGCTACTAAGACATTGTTTCACCACAATGCAAGAGGGAAGAAAGCATCCTTTGAGTAATTTTTTTTTTTTTTTTAACTAGCAACAGCTTTGCACTTTGGGTATTTTTCTAAAAAAGATCATTAAAAATAAACAAAAATCACTCCTCATCAGCAAGACGAGAAATATTCTACTTTGGGATTTCCTCCCCACAAGCTGCATACGTGTTAACCAGCAGCAACCGAGCAGAGCCTCCATCTCCAAAGGAGCAAAGTGTCTTTTACTAACTTCCTCCAAAATAATTCTCCTTATCTGGGGAAATTTTGACAGGACATGCACTGCCATGGAGGAACTTCAAATCCCAAAAGGGTACTGTGCACCTCTCCCAAAGGCAACCAAAAGCAATTTGTACCAAAAGCAGAAATTTCAAACACTGCTTATCAATCCACAGTTGTAGATAATTTAATTTGCACCAACCAACATTAAAATAGAAATGGTCCAAATGAACTCATAGTAAGTAATCACAGTTATGCTACCTGTGCAAATTGTTTTATTCTATGCATTTTTGCAAATCTGCAGTAATTTCTGACAAAGCTTCCACATTGTCTTCTAAATCTCTCATAACTATCCTGATTTGAGCTAAGCTAGAAGTAAATCCCCAGAAGCATATCCCAGAGCCCACCAAAACAATTTCTGAAAAGTAATTTCTCATATCTAATTTTCTTTCCTCTTTTTTTTTTTTTCCTATGGTGGCTTTGCTACTTGAGCAGGTTTATATCTATTAAATACATGAAACTGAAGTACATATTCACATCATCCATTTTTAAGTCAGAATGTGGGGCCTTTCAAACTGTCAGGCCAAAAAATGTCACATAAACTTTATTACCCTTAAGCAGACTGAAGGATACACAAAAACAATGTAAAATGCCTTAAAGAGGAAACTTAATTGTATTTTAAACCTGCATGATTCTTGTCCCCTCTCTTAGCAGTACCAGCAGAAGGCAGAGATTTCTCATTTTATCCTCAGCCACATGGATTCCCTCCACACTTACTGCTTGAGCATGACATGGAGGCACAATGTCAGCTCTTTAAGCCTCACCAGGAAACTGAGCAAAAATAATGGCTTATGAATGTTTATTCCTATGTGGAGGATGCAGGTCAGGGGGAGGAATCATAATAGTTTTGACATAATTAAGTTACATGGCATCTGTAATGTGCTGGAACACACAAGTATCCATTTTACTTCACTTTAAATTACCATCTTGACAAAACCCACACATCACAACCCACATAACTAAGCTAGCCCACAGCCCCAGTTGTTTTTTTTTAAAGTCCCTTTCTATAGCTGAACAGTCAAGCCTCTTTCAGAACCACAGCACCTGAGAGGCCTGCCCACAGACAGTTCTGTTTCTGTGCCACTTGTCAGCTTTGCTTATAAAAGCAAATATCTAGACACGTAGTGGGAAGGCTCAGCAGGAGAAATCTCTCCACACAGAAATGGTTCCTTATTCGATCTGTCTCACAATCCCTGCTTGAAAATGAGCAGTTTTCTCAACAGGGATGCTCTGGGGTCCATGACACTGTACTGCCTGAAAAACAGTCACATCCAGTCAGCTAAGGGTGTTTTCCAGTCATGCTGTGAAGTCATGTGTAAGGTAGAGGGCACAGAAAATTAAAAGGCAAATCAAACAAAGCCCTTTACAAAAAATCCTTTTAAAAAAAACCCAAACCTGTTGAGAGATTTGCTGTGTTGCCCTAAGACAAAGTACATGCATTTTTTGGGTTTCTTTAAAAAGCAGCTAGTAAAAGAGAATCTTGCTAAAATTCTGGTAGGTTCCTGCAAAACAAATATCAGCATGAGAAGAAACAAAAATGCCTCTGTTAAAATTCGAACCAGTATATTTAAGCAGCTTCCTATTCATGTTACAGCAAATATCAAGTTATTGTAGCAACTTTCTTCTGTTGCTATTTCCCAATTGTTGTTTTTGAAACCTTTTCTTTATAAAAATTAAGATTTACTCTTGGTTCTAGAAACTTGTATATCGTCTGTCATTCATCCTATAATTGGTATTTGTCCTCTTACAAACTGCTTTAATAGATCAAAATGCAGTAAACATTTTCAGATAAGCATTTAGAGTCTTCAAAATCTTTAGCAGATAAGACAGATGTTGTAAAAAAAAAACCAAACAACTAAAATACTTAAAATTTAGTTTAAATTTTAATTAGTTCAGTATTTAGAATGAATCCGTATCAAAAGGTAAGAAGAGGAGAGTCGTTTATAGTTAAAGGTGTAGAAGGGTGTCTTTTAATCATAGCACATGTGACTGTACAGAGGGGGTACCATCTCAAAATACCAACAGGAAGATAATCCAAACCCAAATTAAACAAACAAGCAAACAAAAAAAACTCCACACAAAACTCCCATCAAAAGCTTCGAGCTGCCTCCAACAGTCTCTGCTGGAGTGATCATGACCATTTTGGAAGAAGATACACAGAAAGACACTGTTGCAGAAGCAGAGATACATGTACACACCTGATTCTGTGCTTTTGTGCCAGTGTAAATGAGGGAAGTAGTGCAGCGTCAGCATGCAAGGTAACAGCTTCTGTTTATAGTGGCCTGCCCTGCTCCAAAATAAACTATCTACGCCTCTGGAAACAATAATGCTGTGTTATGTTTCTTATTCAACTTTAGCACCAGCCAAAAGCAATTCTCCTGGCCACAAATTTTATCATCCACCCACAACTGGCATCACACTGAAAACCTCTCACATTACTTTGTGTCTCAACATTTTAGACCTTTGACTCTCTCAAGGAGTCAAATGCAAAACTTACTGCTTAACATGAATCAGATGCTTTTGTATGCTTTCATTTGCTCTCTTATGCTCACATACCAGAAGATTCAAGTGATACAAATCTGAAAAGAAAAAACGCTATAATGTGCCATTTTTTAACTACAGAGGATTTAATACAATGATGTTTAGAAGTACTTTAAAGTACTTTCTGATTTTATAAGCACATACTAAACAGCTAAATATTTTGCCAATAGGTGGCACCAGCTCTAGTTCAGAAGTGTAAAGAACCCTGTCCTTACTGAGCAAGCCTTCCTATCCCACCTTACTGGGCCACCAACATGAAATGTTTACTTTAGTAACACCAAATAAAATAGTAAAAAGGTCAGGTAACTGTAGCCCCTATGAGAAGTCATCGGTCTGAAATCTGGTCCTCAGGCTACCCATCCTTTAATAACAGACATCTAATCTTTTTAGAAAAAAGAATATTTTTGGTCAGTTTCAGAGACTTAATTATGTCTCCTTAACCAATAGGAAAGGTCCACAATCCTGCTCAGGAATACTTATTGCTAGTCATGTGGTAGTGCAACACTTCTTTTGCTAATAGAAGGATAAATAGTAGCTAAGCACCCACTACTGCAGAGTTTTGGCCACCTCTGCTACACTAACTGCTCCTCAGGTTCTTTGTTAGACCTTCTTCCCCTGAAAACACTGCCTCAGGAAGCTCCCATATTTCAAACTGATGGAGGCTGAGACTAGTCTCATGTGGGATTCCAGCTGAGAACTGCATCCAGTTCTGGGGACCTCAGCACAGGAAAGACATGGTCCTGTTGGAGGAGGTCTGGAGGAGGGCCAGGAAGATAATCAGAGGGATGGAACACCTCTCCCAAGAAAAAAGGTTGCAAGAGCTAGGATTGTTCAGCCCAGAGACGAGAAGGATTTGGGGACACCCAACTGCACCCTTCAGTACTTAAAAGAGGCCTGTTAGAAAGATGGGGACAGACTTTTTAGCAGGGCCTGTTGCAATAGGACAAAGGGGCAGTGGTTTTAAACCAAAAGAGGAACAATTTGCATTATGTAAAAGGAGTGTCTTTTACAATGAGAGCGATGAAACACGGGATCAGGCTGCCCAGAGAGGTGCCCCATCCCCAGGAACATTCAAGCTCAGGTGGATGGGACTCTGAGCAGTCTAGTTGCAGCTGTACCTCCTCACTGCACAGGGGTGGGAGTAGATGAGTTTTAAATTTTCCTTCCAACCCAAACTACTCTGTGATTCAATATCCACGAATATATAGATATATAATATATATTCTCTACTCTTACACTTTGAGAGCAGACGTCAGGCTCAAAGAACGCTGGCCAGCAGAGTTCAGCTGCTCTAATTGAACACCCAGGCACTAAAGAAGCAGTTACATTTTCAGGACCCAATTTTGCCACAGGAAAAAGGAAATAGCTATCAGTAAGACTATCTCTCCCCAGGTTGGGGTCAAAGCTAAGAGATACTCTTGACACAAAAGGCAAGAGCTTACTTAGCAGCAAAGAAGGGACTGTCATGTATGGCCAACTGCCATGCTCACACATCACTGCAGGTATGCACCATGTGCTGGGGAAAAGATTAAAAAAAGACAGAATGAGATTGTGCAGACATACTTTCATCACGCATAAAGCTTACATTTAGTTATTCGCCATTAAATCTGTAGCATCCAGTAAAGGAAACATCAAAACATAATGCTAAGTAACGTGGTAGACTGTTCTACAAGATTTCAACAGATTTTACATTAGCAGTGACTTGTGCTGGGGTTTTTTGTTGGCTTTTGTTTGTTTTAAGAAGGGTACCAGTTTTTCCTCTAACCTTTTCTTTTTAAAATTCAGGAACATATTAGATTCATTACCACATTAGGTAAAATGCCTCCACCTCCTTTAGGAAAAATAAGGCACGAAAGAGTCTTCAGAACTAGATTTTACCCCTCTACAGTTTTGAAAGCCCTCTTAAGAGTTTATTGTACATACATGGAGCCTGAAAATTTTTGGCAGATGAAAACCTGAGTGGAATAACTGAAATGAAAAATCTGCCCTAAATTTGTTTGCACTATGAAAAGATTGTATTTGCATGCCTCTGTTGGGCATACTGTTTCACATGTGTCAAGCAAAAAAACATCACCTTCTTCAGACAATGTGCATAAACATTGCCTATTTAATAAACAGAAGAGTCCCAATGGCTAACAGAGTCAGCAGTGGTAACCACCCCCTAAATGATATACAAGGTTACCATAGGAATAAACCAAAAATAAAAGTCCATTTCGTAATACAAAACTTCAATGCACCAGCTACTGAAATTTCTGTTAGGGTTTTTTTTTTGGTACAGGTAGAAATCAAGAGCCCATAAAAATTCAGAATCAACTTTACCACATACCACCAGCTCTATAATATTTTTGTATTTGTTCTGCAGTACCAGACAATTGTAGCTTCAAAAAAATCTGTTCAGAATTTAGAACAGTAGATATTTAAACAGATAAACTCAAGTGAGATAGAGGAGAATTAATTAATAAATAATAATTGTAGGTACCTAAACTGTATAAAAATATTTCCTAAATCAATTATTGTCTCAAAAAGATCAATGGTAGCACAAATGGAAATACAGTCTTAGCAAGATTTGGTTTTTCATAACGTTCTCAGAGTTAAATTCCCTGTTCTCATTTTACTTTATGAAACAGACTTTCAATTCAATTATATTTCATCTGAAATATTAATATCTATTTCTATAACATACACTTAAATAAAAATCAATTCCTACTTTTCCTTTTATGTTGGTTTGATACAAGCAAAATATCCTACTGGAATGCACATTTAGCTCTATTTAAGAGTGTAAACAAAAAGCATTATCAGTGTTGACAACATTATACCTTCCAAAACTTGAGCATGGATCTCAAGCTCTTCAGATTGCCCAAAATCTCCCCACCCACAGCATGTTAATCTTCTGTTTATGTATTTTTCACTACACTTGAATTACTTTTTAAAGTTTTCCTTTCTGATACAAGCAACTAGAAAAGGAATTTTTTTAACCTAGAGAGAGATAGAGATTACATGAGAACCTAAAATCTTTTAGATTTATTTATAAAGAAATTTATTTTACTATCTGTTACCTTTTTATTATGCATTGATACAATTAAAGTATACCTGCCTAGGCAATGATTTGGTCTGTAATTTTGCCATTAAAATCATCTCCTGAAGATATACCTCAGTTTTTACATATTTTGAGAACCATAAAAAGTAGTATATGTAATAAATCTAAGTACAACTGTAATATGCACTGCTTTTAAAAAGGCAGCCATTGCCAAATCATTGCAGAAAGATTTAAAAGCACTTGTTATTGCAACTCAAAAACATAATACATTGGAGAGTCAAAATAAAGTGTGACTGATAAATTATGCTGTATCATTCTTGCTTCTGTGTTTCGTAAAGAGAACAGACAGATTTTGAAGAACAGATTGGATGAAAAGAAGTAGAAATATGATTCTCAGCATATGAATTTGTAATGTCAGAAATTCCAGTTGCAGCAACTTCTGAATATGAATGTATCATAGATATGGCCTTCTCCACGATACATCAGCTCAGATGAAGATAGGGTGGGGGCATAATCATACCATGTCAGCTTCTGGAAGATTCAGACAAATGAAACAGAACCAAAATACTAAAGGCATAGCATTCCTAAAATCTGTCTAAAAAAACCCACACACAGTGATTGCATATGTATGGCGGGAGTTCAAACAGCTTTTCAAAATGAAAACAGCAGATGTAACTTAAAAATGGAATCTTACCTTTCTGTCTCTTCACTTGGGGAATATTGCTGATTGTGGTTGCCTGAACTATTTCCACTACAATTTGATACCTAATTTTAAAAACAATAGGGAAGAAGGGTGAAGAGAGGGAGGAGGAGAAGAAAAACATAGTATTAATTTTTCACAATGTATTCTTCATACAGCACACTTAAGAAATAAAAAAAATCAAAATACTACTTCCTCCTCACCTGGAAACAGATTAATCTCACAGTATATCTGCAACCTAAGGAGCAGTGTGCACATGGAGCAGGGAAAACAGATTATCTTGGAACAAAAAGGAAACATTCAACTAACAATAACACTGCCCTCTTCTCTCAACTGATGGCACTGCACAGACAGGTAATATTCAGTAAACACAATATAAAGTCACACTCTAAACATTAAATATAAGTTTTCTGTAGGAAATCAGGATGGTAGTTCAGTTTAAAAGAGCTGTCTGTAAGGTTCCTCCAACTAATCCATTCAATACTTATATGGACCATATATGAATTTGTAGAAGAAATAAGTTGCACTAAAATATGTAAAGCATCAAAGTACCACACTCCAGGAATAATTAAAACATGTTTATCACCTAAAACTATGCTACACAATAGCAGACAGTTAATGCAGCTAGCAAACTGAATTTTCAGTAAAACTGCATTTTGTAACTAGCAAATACTATGCAGTCAGCAAAGAAAATAACTGTCAGTTAAGTCTTTCATAAATGTCAGAGTTCTGGTCATAACACTCAAATTCCTTTCAATGCACTTACTTTGGTAGCTATTAATACTGGTAAGAAAGCAAGTATTCCAGTTAATTTGCTATCTATCAAGTTAACTCTCAGATGAAAGCTGAAGCCTCTTGGAAAGGCTGCTATTTCTGTAACTACTTATTCTCCATTTAAGAAAGAACATGTGATCCTTAAAACATACTTCCCTTCTTTAATGTAAACTTTTTTCACAAACATCACTCAATTCCCCCCATTTCTCTTGCCTCCTGTAACTTGTAGGATTTTGATTGTCTCTGGCTCTTTATATACACAGTTTTATATACACAGCATACACTCACAACTACATTTCCAGATTTTTTTTCTGCAGCAAATTCTTCAATTATCAAATTGAAACCTGAAAACCTGTTTGAAAACCTGTAATTTTTGTAACACTACTTCCTTTTGCCATTACTGTAGTTTGATTGTTTCTACTCACCACCACAATTCTTGCCCAGTCTGTCAGAGAAGAACAGCCCCATTGTAAGGGTGGTCGTGTGGTGCGTAGGAAGTCCCACAGTTAATTCCCCACTCAGACAAAGACTTCCCAAATTATTCAGGGCAGCTCACTTAGACTTCTGATGTATTGGTTATGTGATCTGTTAAATGCACTGCAATGATACTCATTCACCTCACTCGGGTGTTGTAGGCTAACTGGGAAATCATGAATTTATCAAGCAAGGCAGAGACAACCAACTGCACATGGAAGGTTACAAGATAAGTTCGCACTTATCTCGTAAATTTTTTCCTTCCAGATTTACTCCCATTTGTTCACATTGACGGTTTCACATGTTTTTACTGCCAATTTCTTTTTTCCTATTCTTTCTATTACATTAAGTATGGGAGATGCTTGGACTTACATGCTCAAAGATACTGTTCGGTCTGTTCCTCCCAAGCACTGGGCTCTCACTGCAACTACTCAGTGGGAATGCTGTACAACACTGCACCACAGAAACACCCCCTTGCTACACTGCCAGACCATGAACTTTTTCTCCCTGTAACTCTGTTCCACATATTCTAGCTGCTATATATTCTGTGGTGTTGGTGAGTAAACATCTAAGGACATTTTAAATGTGATGTATTAATTTAACTTTGAATTAACTGCGCTTGATAAACTGGACCCTTCATAGCCTCACATCCACATTACTTCCTTCTTCCCTATTCTCTGTTATATTCATGCACTTCTCTCATTTCTTAGGTAAAAGATGATATAGAACTAGCAGTAATGGTCTTTCTTACTGTGATTCGTGTTGTGACTTTTTGCTGCTGTAATAATAAATCTCAGAGTAAATACAATGCTGATTCTGATAGCACAATAAAAAACTATCCACCAGCTTATTTCCTTATCACTATTCATTCTCAACTATGTTTTCAAGCCAGCATGTCTTTTATCTTTAGTCTTCTTCTGACAGAGAAAGTAAATGTTTCATCAAAAGATGAAAGAATTCATCTTTTCATTCTTATTTGTAGCAGAATTCCAGTTAATCCATGCTAACTTCTGTCTGAGGGGAAATGAAGGTGAAATTTCACCGTTTAACTTTTTTTTCTTGAAAGACATAGGGACAACATTCTTCGTGAAAACTTGGTAATACAGGAATAAAAGTATGCCTCCCTTCATGACAAGCATCAAAGAAATGAAGAATTAGAAAGAGTGAGTTTGAAGGACATTTGTGTATAACCATACAATAGTCCCTTCTGTGAAAGCTTTGCTGTTTTGTTTTTCTCACCCCATCCCCTCAACAAATTCAACTCTTCAAATGGTAAAGGTATGATAGGAAAACAAATTACAAAAACCCCAAAATAGCTCCCTAGCAATCAGCAAATTCCTTTTTATGAAAATATCAGCTCCCCCAATTTCCCTGCAAAAATTAAAGGGATATTTCCACGAAAACAATAGTTATGTTCCAAGAGATTAAGTGACTAAATGTTAGCTGTTCACAAAAATACAAACTATGAATCCTAAAGTTCTCCAAAATTAATACTTAGTTACTGTATCATTTAAATGCATTCCAAGAATAAAATCTATAAAAGCAATGCAGAAAATCAATACAATATCTCTTCTTAAGTTAGTGCTTCTAAGCTAGAAGAGAAGCCAGATTTAGAATATCCTAGCGCCACTATTATCCTTTCAGGGATATTTGCACAGCAGAGAGCTTTAAACTTGCTTACAAGGAGACAACACACAGCCTCCAGCCTCCCTCTCTTTTCTGACTTCCTGGAGGAGAGCAACACACCCCTTTCACCCACAGGTTTCCTGCCACAGGTTTTCCCTGCCTTCCCCACCACGAATACCTGGCTATAATCGCAAGAAAGCTCAGCAAAACTCTGTTAATGAAATCAGTCTGGAAGGATGCCTTACCAGCCTCCCTCCTGTACTGCATACATCAAGGAGCACCCAGGAGCCTATGCCTCCTTGACCATGGTCAGTCAAGAGTCTGAGGAAAAGTTTATCAATGTCTCATGGCCACTTGAACTTTGCAAGGTATTTTATCTTTATTTTATTAAACAGATAATAATCAATCTGCAAAGATAAGAATGACAGGAATGTTTAATACAAAATAAAGAATTCCCAACAACTGTAGTGCCTTAGGATAAATTTCCCTCAAAGGTAAGCCTACACTGAAAATTGCTACTGCTTGAATGTGTTCTTTACCAAGACGTTATGTGGGAACATGACGAGTAACAGGAGGAAGCTTAGAGTTCATGAATGCCATGCACTGGCTTAGAACAGACACTGAAAAATTATTTCCAAGTAAAACCAAGAAAAGGAATTCTTGATGAGCATAATTACCCAGAATAGCATATAACTGGGAAACTCTGTTTAAGTAAAACATGCCAATAATTTATTTGTTGTAAGAGAACTGGAAGCATTTTCCCCACTCCCATCACTCCACAACAGACTCTTACTGTGCTCCTCAGTGATAAGTGCACAACAGCTTATTTGTTTCTTCCTCTTTAATTCCTTCTTTATAGATTTGCCCTCTGGTTCACTGTTGTGAATTACAGCTAAGTACCAACCTTTTTTTTTTTTTCCCCAATCCATATAGGGACCACTGTTTGGTTTTGTTAATGCAAATCTGCAAGCTTTCACTGGTTAATCATGAATGCTTTGCCAAATAGACTACACAAATTTGAGATGACTACAGGTTGGCCCATCTCTCTCTGCGTGCTCCCACAGTGCAGAAAGAGAATGGGAATGCCTTCTCCCACAGGAAATGCTCTTTAACCACTATCCCAGAGACTGGCACTGTATAAACAAAGGAAGAACACTGCCTCCAAAATCAAATACTGTTTCTCTTCAAAAAGAAGATACGTTTTCTCAGACATTTTCCATTAAAATACTGATCAGCTCAGACTGATCAAAATTTTGTAGCATGCAGAGGAACACATTTCAAGATGCTGTTGGACTTCACGGACTAGAAGGGAAAAACCTAGGTGCAGCCAAAACCACATTATTTCATAAAGCAGATCTGCTCTCTGGTACAAAAGAATGCAATTTAAAGGGACCTATCAGCTAAAAAAAGAACACACTGAGCATTAATGTGCTTGAACAACAACAACAACACAAGAGTTGGCTTTCTTTTGAAACAAACAGATCCATTAGTGTGATTATGCTAATAAATATGTCAATTAGGTTTTAGGCAGAGTCTAATAGAGACTAATTTCTGCTCTCAGGAAAGGCACACTGTCCCAGAGTAAAGAGCAAATTTTATAGCAGATGAACAATAAGTAGCCAAGCAACAGAATCATTTCACCATCACCTAAATGTATTTTCCTATACCAGAAATACAAGTGGTTTCAGAATCAAAGAGAAGAACAAGAGAAAGTATGATGTTATTTATGCAGCCTGCATACTCCATCCCAGTAAGCCATCTCTTGGACTGATCAGGTCAAGCCTAACACAAGTCCAGGGTCACAAGAGATGACACAGAATTCACCAAATGTAATCAATATGCCTGTGTATTTCAGATGTTGCTGCAGCCATTTGAGAAGAGAAAAAGCTGGCCTGCAGCAGCAACAGAGAGGAGTTGGGAAGAAAAACTACCAGTTTTGGCTGGTGGTAAGAGCTTAGGATAATCACTCCAGAAATGGTTTCAGGGGTCCTCCAAAGCTTTGCTCTGCTCAACAAAACCAACTCAAGGACATCTAGGGAGGTTCTACAACAGCAGTATCTCTGTTCCCTGCTTCCCAGTCAGTTGTTCCTTATCCTTTCATATAAATCAGAAATCAGAGGAGAAGCAGCTGTAAAGATAAGACAATCATAAACAACTAGGTTTTGGGCAAGCAGGCTTGAGATGCAGGCAATATCTCATTAAAAGGAGAGATACAAGGAAAAAGAGATGAGACGGAGTGCAATTAGTATGAAAGTGAACAGGTGCTATTTGCATTAGAAAACAGGAACTTCAAACAAACTCATCATATGTAGGAGCTCAGTGATGTTTTTTCTATTTTTAACAAACTCTGTAGAGTTCATTAACATTGTTAAGAAGGATGCAATTAGGAAACTCCTCCCTGCAATAGTCCAGGAGAACCTTTCATCCAGTGGTAAAACATGCTGGAACTCAACCCCCTTTTTTTTTCCATGCCGCAGAATCACAGCAAGCTGTTCTGAATGCTCAGTATCCCTAAGGTCACTATAGTTCACAGTCACCAGACCACCATGGCCAGTCATAATTCATAAAGATAATGAGAAGAAAACCATCCACACTAACAGAAATTCAACATATTTCATCTAACTCCACAGAGGCAAGTTGCAAAGAAGAGTTCAGTATGGCTTTCACACATTTCAAGCATTTAATCCCTTTCAACAGTACAATTATCTCCAGTATACTACTAAGCAGAATTTTTATGCATTTTCTGCCACCGAGCTAAAATGCTGATTACATTAGAGATCTAACAAATTTTGTAGCTTATCATCCTTGCTATCTCTGCTTCACCAAACAAAAAGTAATCTAAAATCAAATTTAAAAAGAAAAATCCCAATTCATTCAAATCTTAGTAATGGGCTGGAAAAGAAGCATGTTTAGTTTTGAATGAGCTACAGTGAAACACTAAATACCTCAGTTGTTTCAGGAACTCAACATCAGAGCTGCTGTTAATGAGTTTGATGAACTCCTCATAAGAAGGAGCATATGTGTAGTCTTTCTTCTGATGCTCATTCATCTGTTCTCTGTACTCCAGCTGGCTGAGTAGCATTCGGTTAATGTAATCTGGATCACTGAGCAGTTCCACCACTGGTTTCAGTACTGGAGAGGAAAAATATTTTAAAACAAAATCCTTATGTTGAACAGTAACTGCTGTCTTGCAAATGAAAACTGCAGATAAAAGGCAAGAATAAATATCCAAGTTTATAAATATCAAAAAATCCAAAACCAGTCTTCTGGACCACACAGTACATTTGAGACTGCATATACCTTCTTGATAAAGCTGGTTATTCTATTACAGAAATTGATGTACATTGACAATGCTGAGCTCTATTTGGAAAATTCCAAGTGTTTTTGTTCTTTATGCTGTGTGCTCTGAAGGCTGTGACATTATAGCCAGTATAAATGAAAGTCAACAACACTGCATAATATACTTGGGACTTCATAATTTCTGAATTTGACAGTGACACAAAAAATGTGCACTGTATTTATAAAGTGTAGCTGATAAAAACAAAATAGAAATCCCTCAATTTAAAAAACACACTGGATAAATCAAAGTGTAAAATAATGAATTAATTATAATATAATGATTCAGTTATAGGAGCCACAGATTTAAGGATGTATTTATTCATCTGAATGAAATATAAAAGGCCAGAATTATTCATATAATCACGATAAATAATTCCAAGGAAAGCTGCAAAAGTATTCCTCTATGAAAAAGTAGAGCATGAGAAAGAACAATTTGTGTTTTATCCTGAAATGTGATAAACAGCCTGGCATCAGATCATGGCAGTTAAGTAAGTACATGCTTCATTTTGTGACTATAGTGCCCTACTGGCTATCATAGAAATTAAATTTCAGAATGTAAAAGCAGAGCATCAAGACTTATACATGATAAACTTTGTAGTTGCTAATATTGTACATGTAATATGATTAACCATCTCTTATCTTTGATCTACCTTTTGTTGCAAGTATTTCTGCAAGGACTATGCGCAAGCTGACAGACTGGACATCCTTTGAGGGTAGGAGACAATACACCAGAACTTGAGAACATTTTTGCAGAAATCTTACTTCTTCATCAGAGCTCCTCAAGCATGAGTGCAGCAAAAAAGGTCTTGGTGGATCCTCCTGCCTAGAGGGAGAAAAACAAAAAAAAAAGGAGAGAACTTACATGCCACTTGTATCAGAAGTCATCTATGATCATCAGTAGCTAACTGATAAAATGCTGCAGCATGAGCACTGGGTGGGTGCTGTGCTGAACAGCATCACGCTGCTGGGTGAGTGAGCCCATGATGTACACTGTGTTGTTTGCAGACTCCTCACAAACAAGTTTTTGGATGACAGCTCTGAAAAAAACAGGGAGCAAATCTCCCTTACCTTGATTCTGTGCCCAGTACTATCTAGTTTATCCCCTTGCAGGTGTCAGTGGTTTTCTGGACTTTTCAGAACATGTTTGACTGCACTTCTTAGTGCAGGTCACAGCTGTACCTTTTCTTTATACAAAAACAGCTGTATAAGCAGAGACAAGGTACCCTGGCAGTTCTTTTATTGCCACATGCCTGATGTGCTTCACTCCATTTTAACAACGAGGTGACCAAGCCAGTGGTTCCAGACAGACAGACACAGTGTCACCTGAGAGGCACCACAGTAAATTTACAAAGGCAGCCAAGACTGGTCATCAGTAGAAGGCTCTAAGGTGCTACAAAGGCTTCTGTCATGTCTCATACCAGTACCTCCTCCTATTTTCCATAGCATCTGCTGTCTTGCCAGAGCTGGAGGCTGCCATCCTGGTTAGGTTATGTTGCTGTCCTAGTCAACTGACTGTTACTCACAGAGCTACTCTAAGCCCATTGCCTCTGTTTGTGGAAAAAGTGCCCAAGAACTATATAGAGTCAAACCCAAAAGTTATCAGTTAGACATCACTATACACCCAATAGTGACAGGCAGTATTGTATAATTACTAATTTTTGCCAGTCAGTTCAGAAGGATGAAAATATGTTATAGCAACGATAACTCTCATTTTGTTCTAGTAATACAGTAATTTGTCTTAAGGAGACTAAAGTGAGTTTTACAATTAATTTACAGATAAATGTAAAGACGACATTTGGGTTTGATTGGACTAACACCTTTAAATCAATCACAAATCAAATGTTTTGTTTGTAGACATGGATCATGAAAGGTGTTTCAATTGTTACAGGTAAGAAATTTCAAAGCAAGTCCCTTGGAACATCTTGGATAGAAATACTCTTTTCTGAGAAGTAGTGGTTTATGAAGATGACATGTAATCTTCATTATCAACCAGTCCAGGTGGTGCAGCTGACTGAGCTCAGAAAGCTGTTTATCTTGTTCTGGTAGGATCTTTTCTCAGTGGCAGCTGAATACATAGCTATTTTTCTCAGTGCATTTCTACTCCTCTTGCATACTCCAGACGAATCCTGAAGCCTCCTCTACACCACATCAAACATTCCCTGTCATATTTTCCCTTAAAGGCATTCATTATTTATCCAAACCCAGACATGTCCTAGGCAGATTACTGACAGAAAGTCTGGGTCATTTACCTACAGCCACCTCTTATTGTGGAAGTAAAGTCTTCCAGACAGGTTGGTGCACCCAAAGTCAGCCACTTGGAAACAGAGCCAGAAGCATATGCAAAATGCTGGCAAACAGGACGACTCACAGTGAACATAGAATAATTAAGGCTGAAAAAGCCCTTTTAGATCATCAAGTCCACCACTAAACCATGTCCTTAAGTGTCACATTTACATGGATTTTTAACGCTTCCCAGGACAGTAATTTCACCACTTCCCTGGACAGCCAGTTCCAGCGCTTGATTTTCAGTGAAGAAATTCTTCCTAATAATGTAAACATCCCTTAGCACAGCTTGAGACCATTTCCTCTTATCCTGTTGCTTGTTACCTGGGAAAGGACACAGACTCCCACCTGGTTACAACCTACTTTCAATTGTAGAGAGCAATAAGGTTTCCTCTGAGCCTCCTCCAGACTAAACACCTCAGCTCCCTCAGCCACTCCTCATAAGGTTTGTCTTCCAGACCCTTCCCCAGCTTTGTAGCTCTATTCTGGACATGCTTCAGCACTTCCACGCCTTTCTTGCAGTGAAGGACCCAAAACTAAACCCAGGATTCAAGATACAGCCTCACTAGTTCCAAGTACAGGAATTATCACTAGAAATTATTCCTGTGTATTAACAACCACGATACAGAGTTAGAACTAAAAGCGAATGGCGACTGCTTTTTAGCCTGTGAACAAACCCCATCTTTTTTGGACACCTTATTTCTAGGACATCTTGCATAGTGATTAGATCAAGACATACTTTCATAGAATTTGCAAAGCATAAAACAGAGCCATAATGCACAGAAAGTTTCACTGAACTGAGATTAGCCTTCTCTGTCTTCAATATCTACCTACAAGTCTCCTGAGGAATGCCAGTCTATTTGGGACTGCATTTACTGTACCTATAGTATTACCCATGCAAGAGAAGTCTGTCTCCCTTTTGTAAAAATTTATTCCCAGTCAAAAGCCAACACATACAGCTTTGCTGCACTGGACCTATGCCAGGGCTTTTCTGACACACAGTCAGAACACAAATGGAAAATGGAACAGAATAAACAAGCACATAGGCAAATATTTGGTTCTTACCCTTCTAATTTGTCTAATGTGTTCCTGCCTACAGGAATGCAAGGGAGGAGCAGAGTTGCCTACTCTCCAGTTTACAGGCTGCTCAAGAAAATCTTCATTTTTTTGCTTGCAGTTATCTCCATTAGCTAAGATATGACTCTCTAGAACAGGTTTTCCTAGCCAAACTATATCTACATGTGATCTAAAAAGCAAAAGGGAAGATATTTACGAAAATAATAGAGAAACAAAGTCTTCAGGAAATTCAACTCTAAACAAGCCTTGCCTGTCAGTGCCAAACAGTTCTGTCAACAAATCCTGCAGTGTTCATCACTGTTGGGCAAGAGAAATAAAAGGAAGACTGAAAGCAGGAGAGGAAGCTTGGGGGGAAGCTTAGCAGCTACATAATAAATCAATATGACAGTGATAAAACAGACAAGACAAAACATACTGGTTTATATCCTCCTTTGCATGTATACAGGAAGCATTACAGTTCTGTTTATCTCAATATTACCATTGACGAGCTTGCAGGGAAATACTGTGTGTCAACAAAACATCTGGCCAGTAAACAGCAGCCCTTTTAACCCAGGCTTTCCCTTCACTGGTACACATTACAAAAGAGAGCAGTGAGCAATCACAGAAGTATTAATACCACTGTTCAGCTACCAAATCATGTCTCTTTACTACCTTGGAACAAGAGCTAAGATATCCTAATCAGTCATATTCTTATATATATATATAACCTAGATCTTCAATTCTGTGAGAATGTGACACTGTTCATTTTGCAGAGACCAACAGGAAAAACAGAAACTTAAGTGCAATCCACACACATGTACACAAAGCCGAGCACTTCTACATCTCTCCAGTGTCAATAGATATTAAGCAGTATTAAATAACCCAAACAGTAACATAGACATTATTTCTTTTCCTGTATAATTCTAAGTATTATTAGCACTGTGTGGCTGGATTTTCCAAACAAACAGTCCCTTAGTAATCACAGAAAACTGAACTAAAACTGTGTGCAGATATTTTTAGACAAAGCTTTCAAAGCCCAGTCAATTAGCCATAAATTCTGAGCACAACTGTGTGCAGTGAGCTAATATAAATGTGGCATTCTAGCAAATAGTTCCAAAACAGGCACAATACAAGCTCTCTAAACCAGGGTCAATTAATCTCCTTTAGACAATATTTGAATAATGGCAAGTAACAACTTAATTCATTTCTGTCTTCTTGAACAATTAAGACTGAAGTAATAGTGACAACAGTCGTCTGTCAAGATGCAGGTGACTTCAGTGGTTTAGAACAGTAGACAGAACATATGCTCTATACAGTATTCTTACAGATCATATCCATCTTCTCTTCTCGTGAGTTACAAAGCCAGCCTTAACTTTGCCCAAATTCCTTTTCTGTAATTTTATAAAAAGCCTTCTCTGAATTTTCAGTGCTATCCAATACTTTTATATGATGTCAGAAAGCAAACGGATTTCCTTCAGTTGCCCCTCAAAGCACTGGAAGATTAAGCAGCAGAGTACAAATATAGATCCAGAGATAGGACCTGCCAAAATGAATTCCCTTGTACCAGGTCTGTTCCAAGCTGTACTTTTCTTTGGGAACAAACTGACACCTACTGTAACTATCCTCTGCTCAGAGGTTGCTCTGTGCATTTACTGCCTGTGTATCCCACTGAGTGTCATCAAAGTTAGACTTCACCCCTTACTGCTATGAGCCTACAGTTCATTCGGCACTTTATATAGGAAAGCAGAAGACGAGATTTGCTGCAGTATTCCTGAAGAGAAGTAGTTAAAACATTATCAGGGTTATAGAAGTATCATAATTTCCTTCCCATGCTAGAAGTAAGCAACTCTGAGCCAATATCAACACCTTTTTAACAACAATACCTCATTCCTCAGGAATGCAGGACCTATGGCCATTTCATAAGACTGGGCACCTGGGCTTCCAGGTCTCCCAATACAGCAAGCTCATGGAAATCTTTTTTTCCTGAGAATCTACTCTAGATACCCATATTTTTGACAAGGACCATCTGGTATCTGTCTGTATTATAAAGACTCGGGAGCATTAAGATTTGGTATTTGTGGTTGGATATATGCACCTGACCCAAAGCATCTTTGACAAATGTCAGTCAGTAAGCAAATTTACACACACACCCTCCCCCTAAAAAGAAACCTAACCAAAAAACCTCCACGGCCCCCAAAAAAACAGCCAACCAAAAAAAAACCACCCTAAACAAAAAAGAAACCCAAGGGAGTCTGTAAAAAATTAACAATTCCTCTACAGGAAATTACTTAAGAGATAGATAGATAGATAGATAGATAGATAGATAGATAGATAGATAGATAGATAGATAGATAGATGGCAAAATGTTTCCTTCAGCCTTGATATTTCTGTATTTAGTCTTTCAAGAGAGCCTTGCAGAGCTCTATTTAAGTCTCAATCAGTACAATTGTGAGCTGAAGTGCATGTGCAACTCTAAATAAGTGGCATCAGTACATTCAACATTCACCATGCATTTTCTTTAAACCAACTCTGGGAACTACCAGAACTACCAGCAGGCTGCATCTCTCCACCTATGTCACCTTCAGAGCTGCAAGCTTCTTGACAATTCACTAAAGTAAAAACTGCTTGAGAAAACTCTATTTGAGTTTGCTAAGACATAAAAGAAACAAAAATTTGGACCTTTACAAGCCAGTATAGAAAATATACTAGAAAAAAGTATCTACTTAAAAAAACCCAAACAAACATGAAACAAATCACATAAACCCCAGAAAGCGCAGCAAAAAATAGAAACAGTGAACAAAGCCAAACCCCAAATTGCCACAGCCACTATTTTATCAAGATAAATCAGCAAGTTTTATAAATCATTTCAAGTAATGTTTATGGTGCATAAAACCTGTCATTTATGCATGCCACAGTTACCTCTTTCAGGAAAAAGCATTTGACATTATCAAAACATGTATGATGCAAAGTTTAAACCCCAAACAGCTTACCATACTGATCACTCAAGCAGCGATTTCCCCACAACATTTCCCACTTCCCCCCACACATTTTCCAAGAGCATTGAGCTCTTAACTATAGGTTCTGAATCAGCATTAGTAGCAGCCTGCAGACCCCAGGATTCATTTTGCTGAGTCATGACTTATGCTGCAAGTCTGGGCACAAAAACACATAAAAACATTTCAGCATATCCCAAGAGATGCTGTGTAGCAGACAACTGGTCAGAAGCAGCCTGTGATACCACATATTCATGCTTGCAGAAACCAATTCTCTGTCTGGGGTCACAGGTGCCCAAGCTGTAGGTTAAAGACAGAGAATCCACAAAACCAAAAGATATAGGGGAAAAAAATTCAAATTAAAAACTAAAATACTAAAAATAAAAATAAAACCAATGTCAGTTGACCTCTTCTTGCTGGGGTTTATTAAAAAAGCACTGCTTATCAGGGGGTTCAAGACACAAGGATTAACTATCTTTCAATCCCACGTGCCTACTCTGCTGTTTTTTTCTGGGGTTATTTTCTTGCCAACAGCTGGTATGGGGCAATATTTTAGACTTGTGTTTAACACAGGTTGATAATATAGAGATGGTTTAGTTATTGCTGAACAGCACTTGGACAGCATCAAGGCCCTTTTCTGCTTGCTGATCACCCCACTGCTGGGGGTGCACAAGCAGTTTGGAACGAGACCGTCAGGACAAGTGACTCCAGTTGACCAAAGGGATATTCCAGGCCATGTGGCATCATCATGTTCAGTATATAAAGCTGGGGGAAGAAGGAAGAAGGGGGGGATGTTTGGAGTGATGGCGTTTGTCTTCCCAAGTCACTATTACATGTGACAGGGCCCGGCTCTCCTGGAGATGGCTGAACACCTGCCTGCCCACAGAAAGTAGTGAATTAATTACTTGTTTTCCTCTGTGTGCAGCTTTTGCTTTATCCATTAAACTGTTTTTATCTCAACCCACAAGCTTTCTCACTTTTAACCCACAAGTTCCTGCACTTACTTTTCCAGATCTCTGTGAGCATGCTGGTGGGGCAGTGAGTGAATGGTTTGTGCGTGGCTATTGCTGGCTGAGGTTAAACCACGACACCTGCTTATCTAATGCAGGCAAATCTTACTTTGCCTATGCTCCACCCAGCAAAAAATAGAGTTTTATTTATCAAATGTTAATAGTTCTGTAAATATTTAGAGCAGTTATTCTTAACCCAAAGAAAGGGCAAGGGAACTCCCTCTTCCTTTCATGTGGACAGCTTCACAGAAAGACACTTACTATTTGTCTGCATCTTGCTTAAGTCCTTCCGGTACTGACTGAGCATTTCATCCAGAAGAATAGCTGCTTCTAGCTTTCAACAAACATATCATGCTGCCAGAGGGGGACTACATTCCACACTGCCACCACAGACAACACTGCACCCACATACCAACATGACCATTTCCATCATTATATGCCACCTTACTCAGCTCACAGTCCATCCTTGAGCACATAAAATGGTATTGCCAGTATCTAGCTTGCTTATACTCTAGTTAAAGTAACCAAGGAAAGACTCTTGAGCAAGATATGAAGGAAAGAAGGAATTCAAGGTGCTATGAAACATGAATGGCTGAATCCTAACCTCTTTACCCTTGCAGGATGCACTTGGCTAATCCTGTTATAAATGCGCTCCTGATCCTGCACATATGGGAAAAGAGCAGTGGCTTCTAAAAATAAATCCAGACCTGACTTTTCCTCCATGTCTCAAATTCATAAACTAGCTAATGCTGGATACAGGAAATTATCGTATTCCATTTCTATACACCAAGCTAATACTAGAAATTAAATGGTTTCCTATCTAAATTATTCAAAATGCCACAGATTTTCTCACTGAAAAGCAACAGTTTCCTTTGAAACCCAAACTGAACCTCAAAGTACACCCAGTGACACATATAAGATGAAAAATTTGCGAGCAGTCTTGCCTACAGCTTGCATTGCTCTATGTCACTCCAGACAATTCTGCCCATGGCTAGAAGTGTCTCTGCCCTTATTTAACTCAGTAAATGTGTGTGGCATGCACAGGAAAGACAGCTGCTGTTAAAGAAAGCCAGGGGGTAAAACAAAGTAATGGGAAACAGACCAAACACTACAAGGTTCCTTTCTCCCAGTGCCCTGTCTCCAACCAGCCACCATGAAAGTGGCCTCTCCTTTATCAAAGAATCATAGAATAATTTGGTTTGGAAGAGGCTTAAGGTCATCTAGTTCCAACCCCATGTCGTGGGCAGCGACACCTTCCACTAGACCAGGTTGCTCAAAGTCCCATCCAACCTGGCCTTGACCCATGCTTTGAAGGGAGATAAGGTCTCCCAGCACTTCCTTCATTTCTAGCCTCTGCTGGCTATTTACCTCGAGTTGTTTATTACTCAGTGGATTTTTGAGATGGTTGAAGCCAGAGGGAAAGCAGGAACAAAAGAAAGGACTGTAGCACCCTTCCTCATTCTGAAGGGTCTCAGCCTGTTTTCATCCCCTCAGACATCCTGGTTAATCACAGATTGAAGTCAGTGAAAGCAGAAAAATAATGTGCGTCCAACATGCACCTAGTCACAAAACACATGAACTTCACTCTGGAAAAACAAGACATCTGTCCTCCTAGGCATGGATGATTCCTTTCTGCTGTGTTAGTGAATTTTTTGTTATTATATAGGAAAACCAAGACAAAGTGGCTCAGGTGGCACCCCCTCCAGAGACAGCATTAGAGGCATTTAAAACTTCATAAGCTGCCACACAATAGACAAAATGCCCTTTGCCATCATGCTGCAGTATAAACTCAGTGATGGAAATACAGAGGCATCACAACAGGAAAGCTACCCCTCTGTAATTACAGCCTCTGTTCCACTATATGCATCATCCAAAACTAACTGGATTCATTATGAGATACAGAGGGAAATGTGAATGCCAATTTACATTTATTACTGTCTTTAAAACATTAACAGAAAGCAAAGCAGATCAAGAAGATCTGCATTCCCTGCCTTAAGAAGACAATTTTTTTTGTGCTTTGTTTTGTGTCAATTCAACTGTGATTCAACCCAGTAGACAGCTGTACATCACACTCACTCCCTCACCCTCCCACAGAGGGATGAGGGAAAGAATAAGAAAAAAATGGTAAAATTCCTGACTTTGGGGTGACCTAATTGCAGCCTTCAAGTACCTGAAGGGAGCTGAAAAGAGAAGTGAAGAGAGACCGTTCATAAGAGCCTGTAGTGACAGGACAAGGGGCAATGGCTCCAAACTGAAAGAGAGTAGATTTAGATTAGATATTAGGACGAAATTCTTCACAGTGATGGTGGTGAGGCACTGGAACAGGTTTCCCAAACAAGCTGTGGATGCCCCATCCCTGGAACCATTCAAGGCCAGGTTGGGTGGGGCATTGAATAATCTAGTCTAATGAAAGGTATCCCTTCCCACAGCAGGGGTTTGGCACTAGGTGACCTTTAAGGTCCCTTCCAACCCAAGCCATTCTATGACTTGAGACAGAGAGATTTTGTTAGAACAGAAAAGGCAGGGAAATTAATAATTAATAGAATATATAAAACTGGTGATGCACAAATGCAAATGCTCAACACCTGCTGGCTGATGCCCAGCCAGTTCCTGAGCAGCATCTTCCAGACAGCTTTTTGCCTAAATGACATGACACCATATGGTATGGAACATCCCTTCAGCCAGCTGGGGTCTGCTGTTCTGGCTGTGTCACTGCCCAGCTTCCTGTGTTGCCCACCCCCTCAGCCTCCTCACTGGCAGGGCACTATGAGAAGCTAAAGTCCTTAACTTAGCATAACACTGCTTAGGAACAACTAGAGCATCAGTGTTATCGACATTATTCTCAGCCTAAATCCATAATACAGCACCATGTCAGCTACTAGGAAGAAAATTAACTCTACCCCAGTTGAAAGCCAGGACCACAATACAGAAAATAATTAAAGGCTTCCAAGCTAGATGTGATACTTTTTTACTTTTTAGTTCTCAGTCTATAGCTTAAAATGTCAGCAGGTTCAGTAAACTCACAGCTTAAAATGTCAGCAGGCACAGTAAACTCACAGTGTTTCCAGTACTGGATCAAATTCTTCCCAAAAGCAAGCACTTTATTCTGATAAAGGACAAGTACAAGCATGATACTTCAAAATCAAAGTGCAAACTTACGAGTTTTATCTGACCAAGAGATTTCCATCTCATTGCAGAACTAAAAGAAAGCATTACCTAGAACCCACTGCAAGATCTACTGCGAAGTACAGACACCTTAATTTCTTGTTTTCTTGGATGTAATGACCCTTTAGTGTCTTTTCTATGCATTATCTTACATAAAAAATTAGCTAGGATCTACCACAAATATATTAACCATGTATTCTAATACAGAAGAGAAAGAATTGTCAATGGCAACAGACTTGATCACTGACAGAGCAAAATTGTTCTTTTTTGTCTGAAGGGGTGTCAAATATACATCGATCTAATGGTAGGTAAAAACAACTTCACAGAATAAAATGTAGTCTAAATTTGAATGACCAAAGCACCAATTAGAATAACCAAAATGCAGGTAAGTGCAGATACAAGACCAAATTTCATGCACAATTAGACAAATTGTGCATTCAGATGTGGGAACTGCATAGGCTAAGAGATCCCATTTGCAATTATAATTTGGGTGGAACTCTAGTGTTCAGGGGAAAGCTGGCTTTCTCAAGGATCTTTCAAAGAGATCTTTTCCAAAGAGGAAATTCATTATATTAGCAAGATAACTTAAGCAGAGAAAGAAAATACAGCCAGCATTTTTTCCACTAGAAAAATCTTATTACTGCAGGACAGGTCATATACAGAAATCACAAGGCTTTGCCTCCCAGGGCTAGAAGAAATGGAAAACTGAATGGAATTACTCCTGGTGCTGTTCTGGGAAAGGTGTAAATAGCTATCTTCTTGTCTGTTGACTGCACTGACAGTGACCCTTCTTTCCCTTGCATGTTCACAGTACTTTACAGAAACTGCTCACACAGCCCACCTCTGACTGTGAACAAAGGATTCATTAATTAAACTGAAACTCTTAGAAAAAGGAGTGCAAATGTTTCCTTACAGCTGTCCTGAAGCCTGCTTCATCTCTAAAACCGGTAATAAACTTGAACTATTTTATCAGTTTCCTACAAAAGCATTATACACAGTCTTCATCACTTGGATTTACCACATCTGTAAGTAAAGAGAGAAGCAGAAAATTCCACTGAAATGCAGTTTTGTTTTTACCTGGCATTGGCTCCTTTAAGGTCACAGAAGTGTGAGAGTAAAGCTTTCACTACATCGTTGCAGACGACTTTAACTACATCAATGTGACTCAGCCTCTGTCGCAGCTGCTTGGCAATCTCCCAAAAGTCCTCAGAGAGCAGCTGGTACAGCTGCCCCTCATCTCTGCTGAGTTGCCCATACCAGGACAGGATGTAATCTCTATAGCTGTAGTCAAACACTGAAAAGAGAAACAAAACAATAAATAGCAAAAACTGCAAAAGGACAAGATAGGAAAAATGTAATGCTCCATCCTTCTCAAAATCTGTATGGGTAATAGGCTTCACATCTACTTCTTGCCAAAGAAAGTCATGTTGGCGAGGTTACAGCAATCTGCACCTAACAGGTTACTGCAGGTCACTTTGCAAAGCAAAACCTTTAAGTAGATTTGCTCAGACAATCAGGTTACCAGCTACACACAAACCTCAGACTAATACCTGTCTCTCAGCACTGGCTTTGGTTATATGAACTATCATATATCTGACTGGGTCTAAGATGTTGCAGACTGAAGCCAGCTTTCTTTACGTAGGAACTGAATAGTGTCCATTCCAAAGCCATGGCTAAAAAGGGGAGGTGGTAAGATTTTTGGATTTCCAAAGACACATACAACACAGAACACCACACAGAAAGTACATTATAGGATCAGAAGAGCTAAGAGAGAACAAGTGGATTAGTGAGACCACATGAACTTCAAAAATGACAAAGCATTCCAAACCACACCAACGGCAATAACCAATATCATTGTAATTGAAAATCCCATGGCCACACTGTCCTTCCACCATTCTGACTTTGCTTTTTGACATTTGTGTGTCATCAATTTCACTGATGTTTCACCCCAGCAAATGTCCCTGGAGGTCTAAGAGGAAGCAGAAGTGTTCAGGGAAAATATACGAACTATTCAGCAGTTGCAACAAGATGGGGGAAATCTGGGGTTGTAAGAGTGAATTTGCATCTACCAGAGGAATAACAAAAAGGGGATAAACTCATGTGCCTGGTAATTTGAGCAACTTCTTCACTAAACAAGCCAGCTTCAAACTTTCATATCAAAAGTCCATCTCATTTGTAAGCCCATGGTGCAAAGTAATCATAAGATCCACAATTTCTTACCTTCCATTTTGATAGAAGTTGTTTGTTTGGTAAATTATGTAAATTATGAAAAGCTCCCTGGCACTGGCAACAGTGAACTACTAGTATATTAATAGGACAACAATTTAAATATTTTCACCTGCCTTTTCAGGCAAAACTAGCAAACCTCAATCAACATAACCTTGGTAAAAGCATTTCCAGAGAAACAACTAAAACTGATAAAAGTTTCTAGTCAAATGGTTCACAAATTAGCTTCCTCAAGTTTATAAAGAAAGAAACGGAGTCACTTCAATGAGTATGCTGAAATATACAGTTAAAAGCCTTTTGCTAAGATACTTCAAGACTTTTTAATTAATTAAAAAAAAAATCTGTAAACAAATACGCAACAGGTTTGAAGATTGTTTTTTTCCTAATTCAGAAGAGAAAAAAGTACGCAGAGCCATATAGCAGGATAGGAATTTTCAAGATACTTTTCTAAGATAGATAAAATATTTCACTGAAAACACTCACCCACAAAGACTACAGAGTGATAAAAACAGTTATAAAAAGTAGTAGTCTTCTGATAAGCAAGTAGAGGAGTAATCTGTCAAGACACCACAGAACAGAGGGAATAGCATTTTAAAATCTGAAGTTTTAATACTTATCTCAAGTCTTCCAACAATACACATTTTAAGAATCTATTTTTCCACAGCTGTCCCTATGTCCTTCTGCAGTCACCTTTTTCTTACAGTTTAGTTACTCTCTTCTGTTGCAAGGTCTGAAACACTGTGGAAAGCTGATCACAGCACAGATTCTTCCTTTTCATCTAATTCATAAGAGACCAACAATTTCTAAAGTATCCTTGAAACACACTGCATTATGGTATTTTTTAATCAGCATCATTGGCAGATAGTGCCTTTTAAGATTTTCTTACAGACACCCTCTCTGTCCTTTGTAAGGGTGCAAAGTAGCTATTTCTTCAGCATCTGTTGCCCAAGAAGACATGCCATGGTATGGAGTGGTGGTTCCTACTGAAGTCTATTCAACAGGACTCTACAAGGCAAGAGCACAAGAGCAGAACTTGTGTCCTGATCCCTTAAGGATATATTGTCTTTCAGATAAAATCTGTCTCTAATGACCATTAATATATAACTATTTTTAAGCAAATCTACTCCAAAATCAGCTGTTTTCAGCACACTACATAATACATTCTTTTTGATTCCTTTTAGCCACTCATGAATTCTTTCACATTCAATGTGAAAGAACCATAAAATTTAATGGTAATATCAAGATAGAGATAAAAGATCAGACAAAAAAATTAACCATGCAATTATGAAATATTTCATTTGTGTTTAACTTGCCAGTTACATACTTTCAACACCTTAAAAGGATTACATCACTTTAAACCCTATTTTCCTGCACCTGTGTTTTACAAATCTCTTACTTTACATGTCTTCTGTAGTTTCCTTATCACTTCTGAACCTTGTTGCCCTTCCTGCATCACAGCAGTGCTGTTCTCTATAAAATTCAGGGTTCTTTAGAGCCCAGGATGTATGTCCAAGTGAGCAGTGAGACAGCTTTCAAACAAATAAAATTTAAAAAGGACACCAGCCACAGACACTAACAGCAGCCAGTTTAAGACTGGGTAAGACACTGCCTTGTGTCATCCTGGCCATGGTGTGCAGCTGCTGCTTTAGTTTCATGCCCATTGATGCAGCTGGTGCCTTTTCAGCACTCTAAAGAAAAACAGAAAATAAATGTAACAATTTTATAGAGAGCAGCTTGCTCCTTTCAGAGGAGAAATCTGCTCATGCATCTATTCTCATTATTTTTATACTACATGTTCTCCAAATCATTGAAAACAACAGTCAGAAGACAAGGAAGGAATAAAAAAAGAAACAGAACACATTCAGGACAGAACCTTACTACCAGTAACTCATCCAGTACAAACATAAAACAAATTTCTTCTGATCAAATCAAATGCAGTGACCACAATGAGTCTGGTGCAAAACTGTAGAAATTTCTACTGGATTTTCTAAATTAGTTCAGAAGATCCAAGTCCCAAGTTATTACAATGTGATTAAATGCCATTCCCATGTAAAATTGAAGTTGAGCCTGTTCAACTATTTTTAAATACTGTAAACTCAAAGAGTGTTGGGAGTAGAGAGCCAGAAGCTTGTGTGGAGATTTAGTGAGGACACTCCTCTAGACTCTTCCTTCATTCCTATTCCTACACAGGTCCTATTGTAACTGCTATCCCATTTTCTATATTCATTCATTCAGAGGTTCAGTGGCACCACCAGGTCTGCAGGTCACACTGGCTTCAAATCTCTAATTTGCAGAGCTTCACACTAGACAGTTTTTATATTGCTAAGATTCATTATCCAACTTCATTAAAAATAACAAAAATCTGAAGAACAAGGATTAAATGCCTACTCTTTTTCTCAAAGCAATATTAAAAACAGAGCATAAATATTGTATGCAAATGCAGTTATACCCTATGCAAATTAATAGAATGCATAAATATTTTGCATATTCTATGCAAATGCATAAATATTCTATGCAAATTCCAAGTTTCAACAAGAAGTAATTGCCCTTTCCTGAACACCCTGGAGAAGCCACAACCACCACATTAATTTATAGTCAAATCCAAAACTCTCCTGTGACTGTATGAACAAATGAAGAAAAGGTATAACTACAACACTGCCTTGAGTTATTCTAGGGCCACAAGCATTGCAACCTGTAAAAGAGAAATACAAGGGTAATATGAATTGTGTTAGGATGCTGCAGGAGGAAACCACCATCAAAAAGGCAAGAATCATTACCAGAATTCTGTGCTACTACAATACTAGACCTAACATACATGATGGGGTTATAATAAGCTATACTTGTAGAAAAATATTTTCAATTAAAAATTAACAGATAAGGATGACAGACTATACCGCAGCTAAGTACCTGTCAAAGTACTGTTCTAGAGAAGTAAATGCTAAATAGTTATTTACTACTTACACACACTACCTTTTCCCCCCTGACAAAAGCCAATTCAGACCAAAAAACCCAAAGAACAAAAAACAAAAAGAAAGAAAATTTAAAACTCCTACATTAAAGGGGGGGTTACAATTACTAATAAAATTACTAATAAATACTCTGAATATTAAGTTTTATAATTTACAAGACATTAACATCTAAATTGAAAGATATTAAGGCCATTATTCTTACTGTATTTTAGATTTAATTATGTTTTAGATACACAAGAGGATCAGGTTTTATGCTTAATATTAGCTTTACTGAAGTTTCTCATGGCCACTAAATCTTTAGTTAGACCATGGTGTAAAAGGCTGACAAAATGATGTCTAAATGCCAACATTTCAGTGACTGTGAACTAGCAACAGTGGTTTAAAGATTCCAGTGCTCTTCTAAAGTTTGTGTTTGGAAAACCTCTAGCATTTCCTGGTTTACTTCCACATTCAAATTCTATGAAACTGCCAGGTTTGGCAGGCTAGATGTTATCATTGTGCATGGATGGATGAACCAGCCCTGTGCAAAAGGAATCTCCTTGACAGTCTCCCAATTCTCTAATCTTTGGTTCATTTATATTAAATTTTTCCTGGCATTTGTGTCTTTACTGATTTTTAATGCAGAAAAGAAGTCCATGAAAATATATAAGCAATAGAAAAAAAAGTGTTAACACATCTAGGAAATGTAGTAAAATAAAAAAGTCAGATAAATTTATGTCCAAATAATTTTCCACATGCACCCTTTGCCAAGAGTTCTTGGCTTCAAGTGTTTGAATCCCAATAGCAGAGAGAACATAAATTCAAACTAGTTTGCTGATACTGTGGACCAAAAAAATATTTTTTTTAAATAAAAGAAACCAAGCCAAAAACACCCCCAGCTTTTCAAATAGAGAGCCAAAGGAGTTACTACCAACTCTTTTTCTAAATATCAATATGCACATTTTAAGTTGGGAAATGACAGAGTTTTTCCCAATCTTTGTATAAAGGGAAGTACAGCCTTACATCCCTAACAGAGTTAGATCCTAAGGGATCAACACAGACAGGCAAGATCTAATCAATAGAAGGAATCTAATTAAATACCCAAAATATTTCCAAAAAAATCACCTCAAGGCAGGGTTGAAGGAAGATAACCCACTCCGAAAGAAGAGATGGCTCTCTGGCAGGAAATAATTTAAGATCTAAGAAACAGGTGAATTTTCAGAGCAGAACAATTCCACCACTAGAGCTCTGCCTGTACTGATTTACTTACTCGTAAATGATGCAGTAAAGCAGCAAAGTGATATGAAGACCATTCTTCTTAGCACTACTAAAACTGTACAGACAAAGACTGACTGTGGAAAACAACAAAAAGATCACAAGATTTGGAGCAATAAAAATGGCAAATGAAATTCAGTTCCTGGGAGGCCAGCTACCCTCACAGCAGATCTGTCTTCTGACAGCTGCAGCCTCAACCCAAGCAGTACACGCTGTGCAAAGCAGCATGAGTGTGACTGGACACAGCCTCCTTCAAGAAACATCTTACCACACACACTACTGTGTGGATGGAATTCAGACAACAGGTAGCACTAAAGGATATTTGTAGAAGTGGCTTATCTTCTCTTTTTATAAGATAAATGAAGGTCAAACAAAAATCAATCTCTCAAGGGAAAGCATGAAAACTACTGAAAAAACATATTTCAGTGTCAGTTACTCAAGTATTACCAGCTGACAAGGAGACTTGGGTTTGACAGCTAAGGGCCTTTCCTTTCTGCCATATTCAACAAGGAAAATCTCTTTGTAACCTTACACTTATTCTGATTTTGAACACTTAGATTTCATAAAACACAACATACTGTGGCAGGGCTAATTCACAGCTTTCCTCCCCTTGTATCTACAGCTAAGGCAAGTATCCTATAATTAATAATGAAGCAGCTCTCTAAAGTACCAACCTGTTACACTACTCTTAATGGAAAATAACAAAGACATTTAGGGCAGAGCTGTAAACATATACAGAGGTTCGTTCCTATTGGTGGTTTAGTGAGAGGCACATTGTAAAAGAATGATTCACAACAATTTTATTACATGGGTTACAGCAAGACAAGAAGCTATATAAGACACAGGCAACTATATATCAGCCAGTGACCAACACAGGAAAACTATCTAAACATCTAATAGCTATTGAAATAAGACTGATGGTTGAAACACAAACACGGATGATTCCTTCAGTTAAACCAAGGATATGAGCTCTATCTATCTCTCCAACTGCATTAACAGACTATGATGGGAACATCAAGAAAAATCCAGTAAAGGAAGTGGCAGCTTGAAGTGACACAACCTCAGGTGAACCACACTGTGTGAGAGACAAGTCCACTCCGACTGGCTATAACACCAGCAAAAGCATGGCATGACTAACAGACAACAGGCAGTTCTGGACAGGGGCAAGGTAGTTGGCAACTAACAGTAAACCCCAGGCAAATTTAATTACACAATGATGAAAAACAGCTGAAGAAATCAGGATTAACCGAAGGGCTGTCTCTTCATACCCAGCAACAGCATTTCTGAAATTGGATGACACTACCCATGCATCTCCAAGTTAATGTAAAGAAGTAAAATTTGTTAAAAAAACCCAAACAAACAAACAAAACAACAAAAAAACCCACACCCCAAAACCCCAAGAAGCACTAGGAGTCCAAACTCTTCCCCAACATTAAAACGTCATTACAATTGAACGCCTCCTAGCTAAATAAATAAGGGTCGCTAAAGTATTTCGTTGAGTAGCACATTACACCTAGACAGCAAAAAGTTGTAAAAAATTCCTGGGATTTTATAAATACTTTAATCCTAATCAGTGCAAGATTGGAAACACAAATACAGATGGTATTTTTTGTATCACTAGTAGTAAAGTTTTATTTAACCACAAACTAGTGGGGGGAAAAAAACCAACCAATCAACCAAATAAAAACCCTACAAACAAACAAAAACCAACCCAAACCCCACACCCCACGATTCACATCAAGACAACTACAAATTTCAGAATTGTCACAGGCAAGAAGTCCTGTCTGTTTTCACAGAGACTGATCAATTTGTGCTAATAAAACATAAACTATTGCTTTTGGGATTGCATTCAGTATTTCAAACTGACTGCAGTCAGTATCTCAAACTTAAGATGACTCAGTCACCTTTAAAATCCAAAACACTTTGCATGGTAGTGCAAAAAGTACAGTCTCATCTTTGTCAAACTACAAAACAGAGAATTTGGCTTCATCTCTTAGGCCTGGAAGAAATAAAACAAAATCTGACAAGTTTGCTCTCCAAAATTCAGCGTGAGAATGGAGGGTAAAAGTTACTCTGAAAAAAAAATAGCAGAAAGGCATGAGCTGTCACAGCATAAGGTACTTAACTCTAAAAATGAATCATTTAAGTATTAGTAACTTTCTTTCAGCCTTACTGAGTAGGGATGGCCTCATGCATCCAACTCAATGATGGCTTAGGTAGGCAGTGTTCTAATTTTATAATTTTGCTACATAGCCTGCTAATGACTATTCATAAAAATAATGTTAAAAACATAACATATACCAAGTTGTCATAAGACAATGAATACATTCCTTTGGATCCAATGAATCCAAAGCAGCGATAATTTTCAAAGATACTCTCCATTTATGAAAAAGGTAGGAAAAAATGCTGCAAAGAAATCTTAAAGGAAAAAGTATTCAAAACTAGATAAAATATTTATAAAATGCTGATATAGTGTATCAGCCAGAAATACAAATGTTGATTTTAGATTCATTTTTAACAGCAAGAATTGCATTAAATGGGAGGACTGTATGCAAGAGTCTACAGGATTTCTCAATTTAGGAAAACCCAGACAAGAATATTTTAAGTGTTACCCCTTTGTTTTGCGCATAAGTATTAAGGACTGTATTTCAATGTACTTCTGTAAAAAAACAGCCACTACAACAGCAAGATATCAGCTGAACAGCAAAAACAACATCGTATTACTTACTACAGTGGATTTCTTGAGAAGACTAAGACCTTGCCGTTGTATTTTATATCATGGAAGAAGCCAGGGTCATACTTTAAGGTCTTGGAATATTGTGCAGTTATGGTTTGCTAAAAGGATAAGAGGTTTTCAGACTCTAATGCACCTAAGACTCACCTTCTCTCAGTGCTTTATCCATATTGTGAGAAATAACCACTCTCCTTGATTGTATTGAATCATGGGAGCTTCCAGACCAATTACTCTGAAATTCAAACAGAACATACATCATAAGAGGAAGAAATAAACCAAAAGTTACAGAATGAATAAAACTGGAATTCAAGGCAATAGTACTGTATCATTGGGTCTTTATACAAATATTGTCACCTCATATGCTTAAAACAGAGGAGTGTCAATTGTCTATGAGGTTATTATACATTGTTCATTAAGCACATATTAAGACTTGCGTATTGTACATTGTACAACTTGCAAAATTATCTTAAGTGAAGTTTTTTTGGTAGAAAGGAGCTGTATTCATTTGCAAGACTGTCCACTGAGAATAGGACATGCATGTAACAAAAGAACTGCAACTCTTTTATTCAGTATTTTCACAGCCTTTAGATCTCCTACAGTAATTTTGGTTCACCTTTTTTTGGGCTTCTTTCTTCAAAGATACTACTTATGGCTCTCTGCATTTTAAGCTGCTGTCCTATACAAATATTTGTCTTTATTGGAATATTCACTCCCGCAGTGTCCAAATAGGTGGGCGGATGGAGAAACATTTTTCAGGGTATAGACAAAGAACAGTGACTCATGATGTATTTATATAGAAAGGAGTATAATTCAAAACAGAAATAGATACTGCTCCCACTGTCAATCGGCTTGGAGCTCACTCTAATTCATAAGGAGAAAGCACTTCAGGAGCATCCTCATCCCTCCAACATTCACCACACAGAGAATAGGAAGGCAGTATAAACATAAAGTGAAAACACGGTTTAATGTTCTTAAAAGTAATACACCATTATTTCAGCCAATTTGCAGGCTGCCACTCTGTATTTTGGTTTAATGTTTTTTTTGTCTACTCCAGATACATGCGTGTAGAGTCTAACAAAGTTCATCTAATAGGACCTAGATAAAGGAGTCTATGCACTACTTTTAACAGCAAAATAAAGCTTTTCGGGCTCTCTCACACCTAACACGCAGAAAAGTGAGAGGTACTTTTCATGTCTTGAGTGCCCCCCCTGCCCACAGCTGATTTGTTCCACCTTTTGGATGAATGCAGCAATACTCCCTAGACTTCTTTCAGTCACTGTTGAGACCATGATTGTGGTGTCTTTCAGCTGATTTCTTCCCTGCTTCACAACACTACCAACGGCAGGAGCTGCAAGACTTCAGCACGTTTGCCTCCATCTGCAGTCCTCCTCTCACTATCAAGACTATAGTTAATGAGGTGTAAGAACAGAGTATTTAGTGAACCACTATAGATTTCCAAGCCCCTTTTTGACCTGAACACTGGTAAAAGCTTCAGCCATACCCAGCCTAACAGCAGGAGAAAGTATTTTTTCTCTTTGTAAGGATACCTAAGACTATTTGTAAGGCCCCAACACATCATCTCTGGCTGCTAATGTTATCACACTTCCTCAACACAAAGCTGTCTTAATGCCAGTCACACAATTACTTCAGGATTTTTCTGCTTTATTTGCAGCAGGGAACTGCATGATTTAAAAAATTAAAAAGAGAGGACTCACAGAGACATTAAACACCCTGAGTACCTTAGAGGAAGAGATTCAGAAAACCCAATTAAACAAACTCACTCAGGTCTGTGAAGAAAGAGCTCCTACACATGAGCCCACAATTCTGACTCAAGCTCCATGCTCAACACACTCCATCTTCCTTAGCACTCATGCCAGCTGGAGTATCCTACAAGGCTAATCCTTCTGCTGAACTGAGTCCTACCTGCATGGCAGTCAGAGACCTCAAGCTAACTTAGGCATCAACAATTGCATCACATACATTGCAGGAGGCATTTTTTATGACCTAAAGCATCAGTAGTGCTCCAATGCAGTGCTCATCAAATTACTCCTTTCAAAACTAGTTTAAACACAAGTTTTAAAAAAAGCAACCTCCAGAGGGGATCTATAGTTGCATGAAGCTAAGTAGCTTGTTCCACATTAGCACATTATGATCCAATCTTTGCAATTCCAAAAAGCAGAAACTGATCATTTTATGCTTCCACTTGAACATTCATTTTAAGAACAAGGCAGACTACTACTGCCTCAGCAAAATGCTGCCTCTTGAACACCAGACACCAACTCACATTACAGCTTGCAAGAACACATTCCACTGAGAGTATCCTCTACAGCTGGTACATTTAACTTTTTAAAGGTGCCATCTATTTATGTAAAAAAAGAAAAAGTTGTTCAAGACATGATAAATAATGCAAAAGGTAAAAATGAATACCACCACTAGAAATAATGATTCTGCTGCTGCATGAATGTAATTACTGAAGGGCAGAGGAAGAGGCACAGTGTATTGGACTTTCTGAGAACTTCTCCATACACATACAGATATTGCATGCAACCATGAACTGTGGAAGAGAAAAGCAAAGAGCAAAAGAAGCCACCTTGGTTTAAAACTAGGTTTCAACTTCATTAAAAAAAAACAAATTTTCAAGAACAGATGAGAATCTAATATTTGAATAAACAGGAATGTTCAAATGTATAGGAGCGACCAGAGAATTGTCTAGGCTGGAAAATACCCCTAAGACCATTGAGTTCAGCCATTAACCTATGATACTGGTTGGGTTAGTTCATGTTGAAGAAAAAAACTTCAGGGAGACCTTACTGCTGTCTCCAACTACTGAATTACAGGATACAGAGAAAAGTGAGCCAGACTCTTCTTGCAGATGCACAGGACATTAAGAAACATTGCAACACAGGAAATTCCCATCACAAGGCAAAACTATTTTAATCATGAGGCTTCTCAAGTATCAGATTAGGGGTACTGACAAGCTGTGGAGTCCCCACCTCTCAATCTTCCTCACTCTGATCAAAAGGGTGAACTAGATGCCCTCCAGATACTCCTTCCAGCCTGAACTATTCACGATCCTTGATGACCCTGCAGAGAGCTGTTAATTTCAATTCATGATTGATAATATATCAGATCTAAAGGTGCCTTGTCTAAAACAGCTGATTAAAGTCATTTTTTCTTCCCATTTCATGAATTCCATTTCTTGCATTTAACAAAACCAAGATTTAAATCTTGTTAGTTTACGTTTCCTTTCAAAAAGTACTTTCTGTGACAATAATAATGATGAATTAATTAAATAAGCAGGCACCCCCAAGTTAGATGGCATATGGCAACAAACACCTTAAAAACAACAGTAAACAACCTGGTAATGCAGATAACCAACATCTGTGACAACAGAAGGATTTCAGAAAACTCACAGTCCAAGCTCAGCTCTAACAGCTGAGATAATGAAAAATACAGCATATTTCACTGAAAGACGTTCTTCCCACCCCTGACTCAAGTCAGATGGAGGGCATATGTAGAAAACAGGTTCAGCTAGAAAGCCTAGATTTGAATGTTTTCACATTTTTCTTTTCATCTAAAAAAAAATGGTGCTAGGTTTCATGAAATACTTGGCATAACCCTGACGATGCCAAAGACATTTGTAAACAGACTTAACACACTCAAAGCTCTAGTTTAGATGCTCTTTTATGCTGATTAAAATCTGGCATATTCCTCCAAGTCTTGACTTGCACTATCACAGCCCTTAATATTTTTTTTAATTAGTGTCAAGACAATTGGGTTCCAGTCTGTAGATTTTACTGGTAAATAATGACAGAAACCAGACTGAAACATAAATAAAACTTAACAAAAGGGCTTGAAGGGGTAGGGGTGGAGCACATTTTGAAAGTACACGCCGTGAATGAGGTTGCTAACAAACTAGGAGGCCTGTTTCCTGGAACAGTTCAAGTTTTCCTCACTTCTGACTTTGCTTACAGGCTGAAAAAAAAGGATGTGTGCATTTCCTGTAGACTTCTGAACACCACTCATTGTTTGATACTTTTGAAAACTATGAAAGATGAAGAAAACAACAATATGAATGGGCCAAAGAAAAAAAAAAAAAGCCTGACATAGAACCTGAAATTTTGTCTTAGGTTCAGTCTCCTACAGATACTAAAATTAAGTAAATGTCATTTATTGGTTTAAATTATATAAGTAATTTTAAGTTAGCTCTGAAGACAACAATAAATGTTAAATAACACAGAATTAAGACGGTATTTCAGCAACAACACTCAATAAGTGGCAAAGAGCAGAGAACATGGGAGTACCTTCCACTATCAAGAAATTCATTTGCAACACTTGGTATCAAATGCAATTTTTAAAACACAGCAGCAGAAAGGCACCTGCTACAGGAACACCATATGCAGCTTTACTCTGCCACGGAATTAAGGCCAGAAGCAGAGAAAAATTTACAATTATTCCTATTACATTTACTCAGTTACAACAAAAGTAGAACAGAGATCACGACAGATGCCACAATATAAATGGGCATTGTGGATGAGACAGTTTGATCACTGATCTGAAAGGCAAAGACTGCATGTAATTCAGCATACACAAACCAACCAGTTACTCAGAGTTACTTGTTCCTCCCACTGTTGTTCCATTAACTTTCCTCTTATCTTTGTAAAACATACATTAACATCAGACTGGACCTTGATAATAAAGAGTCACAGCCTCAAACAATACTTCACTAAACTCTCCATAAATCATATTTAACAGATGTGGACAGATGTGTTCTTATCCACATATTACTTCATATAGATGTTCTTATCCAAACATTATTTCAACTAATGATGCAAAAAGAAATTCCTATTCACAAGAGTTAATATTTTTTAATTTATACGTGTAGTCCTATTTAAGATTACAAGGCAAGTATGTATGTGTCACATTCAGCATTAAGGGATACCATAATTACCAATTTAAAAGTCAACATACTTAATGAATGTTAATCTTATCTTAAGCATTATTATCTCAATAATTCTTTTATTATATCATCTCATTATTTCTGCTAATATAGTAGCTCCTGGAATGTGCAATCTGTGTTTATCAGATTGGGATCTTCCATCTTAACTGTACCATGTTTAAAACTGATAAAACTGTAGCAGTGTAAAAGCTTGATAAGCAGGGCAGAACTTTCTTCACTTGGGATTTCACAGAATATGAAACCAGACAGGTAAGAATAAGAATATAAAAATGAAACATTTCTCAGGTGTTACTTTCATTCTCATTAGTACAGCCAAGAAATATTTGGTAAGTTACCATTAAAATTGCTGCTCAGCAAAAAATACACCACTATCCTCTGCTGGAATTTTTAATATTGCTATCAAAATAAAGTCTTAAATGAAGTCTCAAGGTACAGGCATAGCCCCAGTTTACTGAACATTTCCACACTCTCCTCCTCTGTAAAAAGAGATAACAAGAACCTATAGTCTATACTTCAAGTCCAAAAGAGCCATATGGCATGAAAACTAAACTGCTGGCAAGTCAGAAAAACCAGCACAAAATCATGCTTGAGATGCAGTCTCAGCTTAGTAACCAGAGACAAACTCCTGCAAGGTCTATTGCTATACCCTCCCTGCACATGACTTCTCACCAAACACACATTTTATATGTTCTGTCTTTTCAAGAGTGCCACAAAACATGCCAAATGAACCATCATAATTCATTTTACTACCATTAACTTGTTTTGTTTCACTGTGCACATTTAATAGGGGGAAAAATGGTATAGAATGACTGGTCACAAAAACTTCCCATAGACACAACACAAATCTGTTCCCCTCATAACTATATTATTTCTTTATCTTTTTAACCACGTGAAGTAACAGCTTGGGAAAGGATACAGTATTCTATGTAACTGGCTCTTTCCTTGGGTAAATTCTGCTGCTCTCCTTTGCAGACAGCAAGACACCGAGACTTGGCAATACAAGAGAACTTTATGTGATTTTATTTTCAGAATGTTTCTGATACATGTCTATACTATCTTCAATGTCAAAGTGTACCTTGAATACAGGATGTCTTCACTCTTGACCTTATTACAGAGGTTTTATAGCCACCTGTAGAATTTCCCTGCAAGAGACTTGGCCAGTAAGATCTCTATGAGCCCACCACCCATCCTTACTGACTTAGCAGAGCTGGGTTATCAGGAGAAATGAACCAGCTCCCTAGTTATGTTTTCAATCATAAAACATTGCTCATGTGAGCAGCAGTCCCCAGGTAAAAGGTAAAAACAGCCCAATTCACAGCTAAATATGAGATGTCAATCTAACAAAAAGTTGAGAAATTAAATGTCAAGCACAATAAAGAGCTGACAACAGCATGGGATCCAATGAAAGGAATCTGAAACGACTGCATGACAAGACAAAAAAATCTCTATAAATGATGAATAAAAGAAATCTCTAAATACACATGATGATGAAAAATGTGTGGAAAACTAAGTCTGCTCACTGCTAAGGAGTAATGGGACAAAGTAAGAGACAGAGTCTGAAAAACATTTAATTTCCTGAGGTCAGTCTCCTGTAATAATAAAATTATCACTTCAAAGTTACACCTACAGGAAATCAACATACACAGTCCTAACGAAGTTCCAATTCTGAAAAAGCCTATAAATCCCAAATTATAACAGAGGTTCTACAGATCCCTAAAAACAGTCTGTATCAGAAATGCCCAAACCACAGGCCCCGCTGAACAATAACAGAACACTTGCAACTCATGCAACATTCTCTTAACATTTTAACATATTCATAGAATTGGTAGAAATTGCTAAAATATATTTTCATTATTTTAATTTCAGGACTTTTCTAGTAGTAAACTCAGCGAGATCATCAAAGGCTCATCGCTGACCTGCCTATAAATGAGACAGAACTAAGAACAAACGTTTGAGACTCTGAGTTCTGTTAAAAACACACTAAACATATCTTCTCCTTTCAATCCAGAAACAACCCACCAATTAAAAGACTGGCAGTAGATCAGAATATCTGCTTGCAAGCTCAAGACAGTCTAAAGTGTGACAAAATTGCCACAACCAGAGATGGCTACTGCTTTTACAAAAATCCTACAATATCAGAGCTCTAAATATCCCCTGCGCAGCCAGAGAATGGGAACAACCATAGAACATGCTTGCCTTTAGGTTTAGAAAAAAACCCAAAAATACTTTCAAAGTCTTACTAAGGCATAAAGATCAAAACTGGAAGGAGTTAGGAATCTTCTCCTCTCCCCCACAGTTCCTCCAAAATACTTATTACCTCAAGAACTCTTTTGCATCCCACTTGAAATTTATGCCCACAGATGGCAAACCTTCCACTTCCCACTGCTGCTGGGGCTCCTGCAAGCTTACCTTCACAAGCTTCATCTCATGGCAAAAGTGCAACAGTGAAGGAAAATAAAAATCTGTGCCCTTTCTCTCTGCTTCCCCTATATTCTTCACAAAGGGCAGAGCACTCAGCTTGGACACTGTGACAGATACTCAACCTCAGTTAAATTGCCATCCCATTTGAAACATTGGGACTATTTCCATTTCACTACACATCCTCCTACAGCTTGGATAAAAAGCAGTACTATGTTCCAGGACCCAGATATTTCAGTGATGACCTGATCCAATGAAAAAAAGCTTTAGCCATGCCCCCTCCACTAATGGCAAATTCACAAAAAGCCATGTTCAAGGATGGAACAAGCTTTTAGGAATATAAAACATGATCACATGTACTGTGATCTGGCTTCAGGGCCAAAAAGCAAGAGTAAACTAACTAAAAATTGAGAACTATTAAACTGTAGTAGACAATGGTGACCAAGTATGTCAGGAGATGAGTTTTAAAGAAATACTAAAAATAATTGACAACTGTTAATTGTAGGAAACTAAAGATAGGACATTAGAATCCATGTACCCTTTTCACTGGGAAGAAAAGCACATTTTTTATCCTTCTGTTAGTGCTGCAGATAGACTAGGTAGATCCTTCTCTATAGAGAATATCATTCACTTAATCTGAATTTAAAATGCAGCATTGAGATCTAATAAACTAATCATGGTGTTTTGCATTATTTAAATGAAGTCAATAATCCAACTCTGTTACTCGGAGCTTTTGCTTTGAATCAGAGTCAAAACATTATGCTGAAAAGAAAACCCCATCTCTGCCAGTTTTTTTGGCAGAGAAACAACTCACACAAACATGGGAAAAAATGTTTTCCTTCCCCTTCCCACTAACTTGGTTAACATGGTTCTTCATATGAGTCAAAGCCATCTCCCTCTACAACCACACAATGTAAAAGGAGTTTTGGGAGCAAACTCAAATTTTAAAGGGTTACACGTGTTCTAACCCAGAGCTATATTTGCAATGAGCAAGTCCACTGGTACTTGAGAAGTGAAAATCCCCTTTAAAACAGACATTCTCACTAAAGTACAATTGGGTCCTCATGCCTTTTTGCTGTCTTGCATTTTGCGGTTTTCCTCGACCCCAAATAATCTTGTCCTAAAACAGCTCCTGCAAAGTGCTAAAAAATACCTGACAATAATATAATGTACAATTTCAAGGACTCATTCAATTCCTATTATTTCAATATCAATAGAAACTCTTTACCAATATCATCAATAGTTGCAAGTACTTAAAATATTAAGACATTATTATGAGTTGTCTGTACACCTCTCTTCCATGAAATACAGATTTGATGTGGAAGCCAGAAGACTGCCCAGATAGATTTGTGAACAGAGTTGTCACCTACAGAGAGACTACATTAAAAGCACAATTTATCATGGGGATATAAATCACACAGCTTGCTTTGTAATTCTCAGCAGATTTCAAATGTTCTTGCTGAGATACCTGACTTCAGGAGCAAGTCTTCACCTTTCAAGTCCCGAAGGTGTTGCACAAAAAATGGACAAAGCACAGCTTTACATTTGAGAAGATGGCTACTCTAGTTGCAAGTTCAAGCAAAATGAAAAAAAAGGTATGTACATTGCTCTTCTGAAATCCAAATGTGCAACACTGCACTTCCTCACTCATAGTCCTCACTTACATGAACAGGTCCATGAAAATCAAACAGCACTGAACTCTCCCATGCTAAGTGGTTGCTGACTTGAGAACATACAAAAAACTCCCTTTATTCAGCACAACACAAGGGACTCCATCCAACTTCCCTTTGAAGTTGGTCAAGAGTACTCCCACTAACTTTCCAAGAGCCAAATCTGACTACCCCTAGAGTAAATATTTATTCCTGAATTCTTACTGTTTCCTCATTTTTTAACCCCAATGTGAAAAAATTGCAAAATGAATGAAAAGTGAATTGTCTAAATTTTGTACATAAAACACATGAAGAGTGAGATGCCAGTCATAATAAGGTTTTTACCTTACATTTTTTCCTAATTATTAGGCCAACTCCTTATTCTTGAGTAAAATAAAAAACAAGGCTGAAAAAATTATAGCTTTATTGTCATCCTACTACTGGCTCCCAGAAAAGAAAAAAGGATCATAAGGCTCTATGAAAAACATGAGAGTAGCAACTGAATGATAAAAAAGCAGTGTAAAGGATGTAAAATGAAAACACCAACTAAAGCAGGAAGTTTTAGTGATTTGCCTACACTTCTATATGCTACCTATCTAGACAATTTTATTTTATTCATCTACATGTTGCTGAAGCCTCAATCAGAAAGTCTGCTATACATAATACAAAATCATGTTCAGAAAAAATCTTCAAGAAGCTTTGCAACCCTGAAGCCACTTTGTACCAGAAAGAAATCAACAAAACTATACACTGAAGGTATGAGAAACCCAATTAAGATGCCTGGAATTACATCTTCTAAATAGAAAGGGTAAAATACCTCTCTCCTTTTTTGGACATCCCTTTCATGTAAGTAAACTTTTGAAAACAGTGCAAAGAGGAAGGAAAGAAAAATTTTAATGGAGTCAGGGAGAGGGTAATGAAACAATCCTGGGAAAATGGTTTTAGCAGGTACTCCTGCCTTACCAGTGAATTTTAAATACCAAATTTCAATTCCCGTCTGAAACAACAAACACATCCCATACAGCTACAATAAATGCAAACACTACAAATTAGACCACAAAATGCAACAGCAGGTGTGCAGTATTTATATATACAAACCTGGATGGATACAATGGGAAGACATCTTCAAGAGAAATGTGTAGTAACACACCACAAAAGAAAGTACAGATGGCACAGTAACAGAAGTGACTATTTGTCTCTGGACAGTTCTAGTTTCACTGCTGTTCAGAAGGCATATTTTTTCAGAAAACTTACATTTTTCACAAAGGAGGAGACAAAGAAAGCAATTTTTTTTTTCTTCACATCTTGGCTTCTCAAATTAAATTGATTTTTATGATTTGCCTGTTTCACAAATCTGAAAGTTGCTCCTCATTGAGGCAGCAGGGAGATTTTGATTGCTAAGTTTATGTACAGATCTTTTTGGTACTATGTAAAAGTATGTTAACTCACCTAGATGTTCAGTTAAGTACACAAGTACCTAAATGCCACTAGAGCTATGGCATTAACACTGAAATATTTATTCTTGTAGATCTGAAAGCAACAGGAACTGTTGTTTTGATGATCAATTGATCTATTTACATATTTTTTCTGTTTGGTTTAACATAGTTGTATAGTTGTGTAACCATAGTTGTATGGCTAAAACCAAAAGCACATAGTCCTTTACTAGAAGGTGCTTATGCACCCAACACGTTTGTTACCTAGCACTCCTGTGACAAAAAGCAGCTAACAATCCCTAGCTGTACCCACCTTTTCTTATCACTTTGTGGCTTACAGCTTCTTACTTCCCACCTTAACGGTCACACACATTACTTATTCTTCACTTCCTTCAAAAAGCTAAGTATGATGTTGTGTTCAAAGCAAAGAGGATGCTTAAAAAAATTCTACCAGTAAGATAAAATGAGTATCACACAGAGCCACACATAGATCCTGAATGCACCTTTGCAAGGTGTATAATTCACGAAATTCAAGAACTCTTGACCAAACTATCCCTGCTGGTAACAATACTTTGCCAGCTTCCATTAAATGCAGACCAGGAAAAGCATATTGCTCCCAAACACAGGGTCCTTCAATCTCTAGACACACCACTGAGACAAAGAAAGCATACTACGAGACGTTAGCAATTTGATTGGAAAGACAGAAAGACAACTGTATCAGGCAGTGATTTGTAATGGGTTCTCTGCCCTGCCAGCACCCTCTGTGTTCTGCAAACTCAGCTGGATCGACTGCAGCCCCAGAAACACGTGACAGCGTTACTTACTGCTACCAAGAAGGGTACGTGTACTAAATGTAACAAACTGGGTTACCAGAACAGCTAGGCTGCACACCCAGGTGACAAATTCCCTTCCTTTTTCTTTTTAGAGTGCTCTCAGGTATCCTGACGCTACTGAAGGGAAATAGCACTTACACAGAACAGTCTATTTATTGCTGCAGCAGTTTATGTGCTAACACACCTATAACTCACCATGAGGGGCCAAGGGCTCCTGTCTGGAGTCGCCAGCTGTACAATTAAACACAACATCCCTGTGACCCATGGCAAAACAGGAGTGTGGGCAGATTCTCAATTTTCAGCAGTAGTTTTTCAGGCTCACCTAGGATCAGCTCCCAAGCTGATGGGGATGGGGATGATGGGGAACAGGGTTGTGGATGGGAGGAAAGTTTCCAAATGCCTCGCGCTATCAGTCCTATTCAGAAAGAACCCGAAAAACACTAAGCTGTGAGCTGCATAGAGCTCGCGGACTAGTACATTTTGGAATACGTACAGAAAATGAAATTGCTTCAGTTTTGCACAGAGCTCTGCAACGGCTTGAGTACAAAATGGCACTATGATAACGCTACCTGAAACTGTCCAACTTCAGAGAATGCATTAAAGCAACATTAAGCTGCCTCTTCGACCAGGTTTCTCTCTTTTCACAGTGACATTTTAATGGAAGGAGCAGAAAAGGATTTGAGACGCAGCCACCGGGGAGCGAACCACCGTGCGACCGGTGCGCCTGCTACCCTCCAACACAACTTTTGCCATTTAAAGCCCCGTCGAGCGGCAGAGTGCGGGCAGGCTCCTGCGGCCGCGGTAGTAAAGCAGGACACCGGGTTCGGGTGGCGCGGCGTTCCACGGCGGAGCGAGGGCCGCGCCACCTCCGCCCCGCCGCCGGGCAGGGAGGGCGCGCCGCGGCCACCGCCCGCTCCGCTCCCCTCCCG
>VYXD01008710.1:971539-1009655 GCA_013397195.1 Hylia prasina | reverse complement strand
GTGCCTGCCGGGCGGGCGGGCCCGGGACATGTGCGCCCGCCGCACCGCCCCACGGCGGGGCCCGGCAGGCCCGTCCTGAATTGTGTTGTGTCCCGGGGGCTCCGCCGTAGCGAGGTTGGAGGCGTCCTCAGGCACAGGCCAGGAAGCGGGTACGTTCGGACGAAGCGAGGGGAATCGCCGCCGGCTGCAATGCGGAGCTCGACTCCGCGGAAAGCTACGGAACACCCCTCCGCCGCGGGGGCTGTAGCACGGAGAGCGGCTAGGCTCAGAGAACCCAGCATGATCAGGCTGGGTCATCGAGGCTCTAGCCAGAGCTTAGGACAAAAGCCTTAGCGTGGGGCATCTCAGAGATCCAGAAACCCTCCTGAGTGTGGGCGGTATGCACCCTCTGCCTGCTCCCCCCCGATCAGCCACAGCAAGCCATAAAATAACTGGACTTCAGAAATAAAAAGTTGATAGAACAGCGATGAAAATGGTGCAACAGTGATTCTAAGAAAACAGCCTCACCACTCCAACAGAAGCCGGCCAGGCCTCCTGTCACTACCCTTCCTCCGTTGTATATTTTATATCTGTTTCTGGTAGATCTGAGAACAAATTCCTGGAAGGGCACAAGGCTTGCCATATTTCAGCTGTCCTTGGGATACATGTTCATCTTACCACCTTACCATTTGTGAGTTCATAGCAGCTACTGAGCACGGCTGAACTGAGAGGCCTTGATCTCTTCAGAGTGTTATTTGCAAAAATCAGCTTCATTACCCAGTGTGCAACAAGTCAATAATTACACATGCAAGAGAGACATTGACAATTTCAGAGTTGTGCAAGCCTGGGTGCTCTGTGGTATTCCACAAATCAAGCACACCGAGTATCAATTTTTTTTACTATTTATACATTTTAGCAAACAAAAGAATTAGTGTTCATTGCCTACAAATTCCATAGTTCTCTTATTAATTAGTATTTTATCCTCTATTGGTTGTCTCATTTCCCATGCTAATCAGAATGCATGCTCAGCCTTCTTTTGATTTGGTGGATTTCTTGGGTTGGTGGTGATTGAGTCGATGGTTGTGATCTCCCTCTGCTGCAATTACCTTTTATCGAGTTGGAACTGATTTCAGCACAATTGCTGAGTTGGTTTTATTGGTTTCTTCCTTATCCTGGGAGTTCTGCCAAATGTCCTTGTGTCATATAAATTCTTCATTCTTCGTGTCCACTATCAGTGGTACATCATTTTCCTCAAGCTTTGTTGACCTCCCCCTAGGTCTGAGATCACTGAAGCATGTCAAGCCTAAACATTAACAGTGCAATTACCCCAACAAGTAATTTGTTTTTCTAACACATGGACATCACTTAGAGCTTGCTTTTTAGCTACTATATGTTTTAGGGATTAAATCTCCCTTCTTCTTGATTAGTCTTGAAAGTATACAAAGATCAAACATAAAAGAGCATCCTTTCTCAAGATACTTTTTACATATTCCACATTTTGCAAGAAGAGTAGGAGTAAACAGCAATGCCTTTCCTTACAGAAGCCACACTATGCAAAATGGATTTACAAGAATTTACTCAAGGGCTTGTTTTTAAGAACAGATACCTGTAAACTCTATAGAAGTGTTTAGAGGTAGAAGTATATTGATAAGCAGCTAGTAAGATTGCCACTGCTCTGTCAGTTAATGTGGTTTTTTTTCTAAAAAAAAAAAAAAAAAGCCCTGAATTTTATTTTTTAAACACGGTTATTGTTGCAGAGGTTTGAGTGATGATTTATTTATTCGTGCTCTCTGAAAAAGTGACTTCTGTCAAATGAGCTTTTTAGCCAGATGAAGAAAAGAAACAAATACCAATGCTCTGATCTTGTGAATGTTTACATTTCCTTATAACTTCTAGAGTGCAATAGAGCAGCATTTATAAAACCAGACACCAAACTTCCCTGAGCTTCTGCGATGGTAAGCAAGCCAGGACACTGAGCATGAACAGTGCAGGTGTCCAAAAGTCTACTGTAGCCCTGGAACAGCACTTGTAATAGGGAATTGTGTATCAACTCATGGTGCAGAACTGTAATGGAAACAGGCACAGAACAGCATGGAGCTAGTCAGGACTCTGAGTTACAACAAATGTTTTACTCCATCACTTTTTCTAAAAAACTGTTTCTAACCTAACTCAGGTTAGAAACAGCTTAGTGTTTGATGATCTGGTATCCACATATACCTGCCTGGGTGTATTAGAGGTTTGCATAACAATGTATTTCCTCTCAAAATCACTAGAAGTGGTCATGAAATGATTTTGGGTCCCCTGTTGGTCATTTAGCAAAGAAGACGCTGCTCCTTAATCTGATCCAAAGTCCTCACAGTAACTTAGTCCTTAGTAAGATAAAATATATAATTCTGTAACAGTTTGTTCTATTTAGTGGATATTAAATTGCACAAAATCCTTTTCAATGCTAGTTCAGAACATTCACAGAGTATCCAAAATCGATTATTTAAGTAACATGTCTAATGTGATTAAAGGTAAAAATCATCATATCATAATAGTGAAAATACTATTGCAATGGCAGTCCTTTCCCATGTGAACTACTATGTGGTAAAACATCCTGATGATTCACTGAAGGGCTTTGGGACCAGGGTTTTTTCAATATATATGACCATTAAAACCAGCAGAGATTCTTGCAGAGTCTGAAAGCTTTTGGATAAGGCCCAACATGCCAGAAGGTTTCTCATAAAGTCATTTTATTCTCATCAGGTAGAAAATAGAAAGCAAATATCCATCTCCCAGCACATACTTTACTCATCAAAGATTTCAGAATATACAGAACTTTGGACTGAGTTCAAGATCTACTCTGGGATCTTTATTAAGATCCACACAAGAAACCAGACAGAGACCTTCTACTGCAAATGCATTCAGGAAACTGCCTGGGCCTCTGTCAAAACTACTTAAGGGAATTGAATTTTTAAATTAACCTGAAGCAGAGCATGTAATGTTGTTAGTCCTGTGTAAACAGAAAGTATTTTCTTACAGTATTAATTCTCAGAAGTGGAGAGGAAGATAAAAAAAACCAAACCTACCTGCAATAACAATTTAATCCTGCAGTACCTATGCACAAAACCACTTCTTGTCTGAATGAGTAATCCCATCTATTTTAGCTAGGATTTACACATCATACCCTGAATTAGATATGTCTAAATCAACTCAAGTGTGCATCCATAGAACTAGAAGAAGATTTGATTCTTTTTCTTTTAGCTCTTAGGAAGTTTTTATGACTTTTCAACCTGAGGTACAATTCCTAATAGTTTAGATTATATCCAAGCTCTACTGAAGTTAATAGTAATTTTCAAGTTTATCTCAGTGTTATTTGAACTTCCCCTTTTGTACTTTAAAAATTACTTTTCTATACAAGACAAAAGGACTTCAGTGAGGTCAATTTTCTGAACTCGGGGTTATTATAGGCTCTTTATGTAACTATTTAGTCAGTCATGGAACTAATTTATGAGAAAAGAGATTCAAATTCTACCTTATCCAAGCATTACAGCAAATATCTTTCCTACAGACATAAGAAAATTACTTCTTTTAAAGTAAGTAAAGATTTGGGGAAGGATTTGGGGAAGGATTCATCGTCTTCACTATTTTCCTTTGAGCTAGAAGTATCATTTATCTTTGTAACATACCCTAGAAATAAACCTCACTGATCTGAAGAGTTTTGCAGCTGCCTTTAGTGACAATTGTTCAACTTGCTACTTCACAGTACTGCAAACTTTAAACTTCAATGAATTTATACTTTCAAATGTTTAGGCAAGATTGACATGAATACTTTTCCTGTAGGCTTTTTCACATTTGATTTCTGTTCTGTCAGGCTTTCCAGCTCAGATCTCATTGCAATAAAAGGACTAAAAAAAGTTACCACTTCTCAATAAAAACAAACAAACAAAAAAAAACATTATAGGCAAAAAAAGAAGTCTGTATAGTGCATACATAGTTTATATTTTTAGCATTTGAATTTAGCATTTGAATTAATTACATCCTTTTTTATAAGTGCTGTGGTGCTCCATTGCAGTTACAGTCATATTAGGAGTTTATAGAAATTTCTAAGGTTCAGGGCACAAAACCCAGAAGTGCTTGTGAACTTGTAAACCTGGCAATAAACCAGGTAAACCTGGATAACTAACACTGTTAGAAGCAATCATAGGAATCCTAGAGCAAAAGAAATGGAAATTGGATGTTATTCTTCTCAGTATATTAAAAGTACAAAATATGTAAGTTACACTAATATTATCTGATTTTCATTTTTGCTACACCTTTTAAGACAGTGGTATTGTGTTTTGCATATTTTCAGTCAGGAACTTGACACACAGGAAAAAATGACAAAAGCAGCCATTCAGTGTCCAATCTAAGGAACCTAGGACCTCACATGGTGAGGTCAGCAAAGGCTCAGCATTTTGTAGCACATTTTCCAAATACAGTTACCAGTGATTTTAGTGTCATTGGGTAACATTGCAACAGTGAACTGAGAGTGGTGCCAGAAAAATAAGAAGGAAACACATGGCAAGCATAAAAATTTAGTCAGTGTAGGTAATCACCACTTACCTACTCAGTGCCAGAAGTAATGAAACTGCCGGAAGGTTTTATCCATGTTTCTATAACAATGACACTGAAATTCAAGGTAGCTTGGAGAAGGGTCCAGATCCAACCTCAAATATTTGGATGAGGCTTCCCTAGAAATCCTCCAGATGAGTTGCTCCTCTCCATTTCCTCAGGATACATTTCCCAGTGCTGCAATCCTGGCATTATAATGCAGGAGCCCATCACATAGATCTCTGGTCCTGTTGCCTTAATATGGGGCACCATCACCTTAAGGTGGCTCACAGTCACATCAGCCTGGGTCACCCTCCAGTCCTTATGGGCTGCCAGCACATCAACCAGAAATACCATCAGGCCATCCTTAGGCACCATCACCACAATCTGGGGCACGGTCAACTTGATATGGGCCACTGTTACCCCAACACAGAAAACGATCCTCTCAGCATGAAGCCTCATTGCCTTAACCTGGGGCACCATAAACACAACCTTTGATTCTGTCCCCTTACCCTGGAACCCCATGATCAAAATCTAGGGGCAAACCAACTAGGGGCACTGTTTCTTCAGCATGGGGCCCCACTGCATCTCAGTCTGGAGACCATGACTTAAATCAGGAGCACTATCACCTTGAGGCCCCATTGCTTCCACCCAGCATACCGTTGTCTCAACCCAGAACCCCATTGCCTCAGCTTGAGGCACAATCACCTGAGCACACGGGTCCATCACCTCAGCCTGGAGCAACATTGCTGCAATCTGGGCACCATCACCCCAACCTGGGGCACAATCACCTCGTCTTGGGGCTTCATGGCCTTAGTAAGAGTCCCAACTCTCCGCCCCATTCCCACAGAGCAAAGGACAGGAGGGGACGGATGTCTGTATCAGAAAGAGCTGGCCAGAAGGACTAGGAAAGTGATTCTTCCCCTGTACTTGACACTGGTAAGGCCAGTACCTGAGAACTATGTCCAGTTCTGGACCTCTCAATTCAGGTAGGACTTTGACTGGACTGGAGCAAGTTCAGAGAAGGGACATGAACCTGGTGAAAGGTCTGGAGCGCAGGTCTTAAGAGGAAGAGCTGAGGGAGCTGGGGTTGTTTAGCCTGGAAAATAGGAGGTTCAGGGGTGACCTTACCACTCTCTACAACTACCTGAAAGGAGGCGTAGCCAGGTGGGGATCGTCCTCTTCTCCCAGGCAACCAGTGACAGGATTAAAGGATACAGTCTTAACTGCGCCAGGGGACGCTTAGGTTGGACATTAGGAGGAATTTCTTCACAGAACGGGTGATCAGACACTGGAACAGGCTGCTCAGGGAGGTGGTGGAGCCACGGTCCCTGCTGGTGTTTGAGGAAAGACTGGACGTGGCACTTAGTGCCGTGGTCTGGTTGACATGACGGTGTTGGGTCAGAGGTTGGAGTCGATTATTTCGGAAGTCTCCTCCAACCTCCTCGTTTCCGCGATTCTGTGGACAGCCCGTGCCTGAGGGGCCCCTCCCACGGGAGGTCCCGGCTCCCTTCCCGCCCCGCTGAGGCACCGCCTCTCCCCGCCCGGCGGCGCGCGGGGCTGGCCGGGGCTGCGCAGGAGCGGGGCGNCCCCCCCCCCGCCTCTCTCCTCGCTCTCTCTCCTCCCGTGCCTGTGAGTATCCGCCCGGCTGCCTGTGCGGTTACCACAACAAAGCCGGGAGAAGAGCGGGGGCAAGGGGGGCACGGCAGCGGCCGCTGCTTCTTCCCTGGGGTGCCGACCGGGTGGTGGGGCCTGCGGTGCCTCCTCGGCACGGAAGGTGCCTGGAGGGCGGTTGGGGGCGGTTGGGAACGACGGGCGTCTTCCTCCCCCGTCTGCGGCAGTTTTTTCCCGAAACAAGGTGGGAGACGTGTTTTGTTCGTGTGTACATATGCATTTTTTTTTTACCATTATATAATTCAAAAATATAATTTTGTTTTAATTAGCTGTCTTCCTACTCGTGCCCCTGCCTGAGCGGACGCGCGCGTAGGCGTTCCCCGAGCGCGTCGTGCGCGCTGCCTTTGCAGGGCTGGCGTTGAGCGGCCAGAGTTTGGTCCTGCCGCCCTGAGACGTGTGTTCCGCCCCGCATCAGTGCCCTGCCTGCCCGCTTTGCTCCTCGGCGAGATTGGAAAAGAGGTGGGAGACTCCGTTCTGAGACACCGGCCCTCGTTGTCGCCGTAGTGGTCAGCTGTGGCAGAGAATTACGGTGTCGTGTTTGCTATCCTTGAAGTTACCGGACTTTGAGAGACACGTTGCAGTGATGTCCAAATGGAGTTCAGAGGGGTGTTTTCGTTGGGCTTAATGAGTGTGAATTAAGTCAGCTGCAATGATGATTGCAAACAGCTTGCCTTGAGCGTGTTAATCATCTCAAGAGTCACGTTTCCGCACTTTCCTCAGGACACACGTGTAACTCCCCCGGCCCAGCGCAGGCCTGTGTTGTGCAGTAATGGCTCCCAAAGTGGGGCTGTAGTTTTGAAAAATAACTAACCACCAAATCTCTTGGTCCCTCTGGATTAGGTTGGAAATGACAAATAAGGTAGTTCTGAAACCTGGGCTCCTGCAGCAGAGCAGAGTACTGAATTAATTTGAAGGAGACCCAGTGAGATGCTACAACAAAATGTTTGTCTTTGTCAAACATTGGGTGTTTTTTCTGGAGTTTTCACAGCATTTTAAAAGGTAGTTCAGCATGGTTTATGGCACAACTTAATTTAAAGTTATGTAATCTTTATGCCTGGCTGAAGTTTTTCCTTTCCAAACAGTTTTTTTGAAAACTAGTTTAATTATAGTATGCAAATACTTGCACTTTTATATTCGTACTATATAACAGAAATGAAAAAAAATCTGCTGTTTGCATTTGGACGTGAACATATTTTAAAATTGTGTGGTTAAAATTTCTATGTAGCATTCATAAAAACACCAGGACAACAAGTAGGATGGAATGAATGTAATACAAATAGCAGTGCTAAATTTCTTATTGTATCTCTGCTTTTGTCTGTAGTGAGGCGTTCAATATAGTACTTAGAATACATTGTACACATTTTTGCTTCTTTGAAAAAATAGTTAATCTTTCTTTTTTGGATAGAAAGTAATTGCTGGAATTGTCAGTGGAGAGAGAACAAAGTTCCACAAAGTTAAATTCTTCAGTGGAGTTATTTGAAGACTAAAATGAAGTTGTCATTGCTAAAAAATAAGTGAGCTTAAGAATGGGTTTGTGAAATAATTGGCATTTAAAAATATAGTTGTCAGAGCTTTGGACTCTGCTTCTGGAATGCTTCAAGCTCTTCCAACACTTCTTCTTGCTTTGTGGGTTTTTTGTCTGTACTGCATATGTTATTCTTTTGATTTTCTAAACCTAGATGAGACTAATGGTTTGGAAGAGAAACCAGAGAAAAGGACAAGTAGTTTGAGGGCATTCTATTCCTTTTCTGGAACTTAAACCTGTTATGACCTACTGGGATTTTTGGTCTGGTTTTGTGCTTGCCTGTGTTTGGAAGGGCATTCAGAGGGCCCTGTGATTCTTTGTGAGACTTACGTGGGCTCAGAGGGCCATTAGGACTGCTAAGTCCACTTTGAATGCAATTGGCCAATCCCTTGAAAGGGTCAACCCAGGAATGCATAAAAATGCAAATTCTGTAGGATGGGTGGCATATGGTTATCTGGATCCTAGGTGAGCCTAGGTACTCCCTAAATTCATGGGAGATAGGCAGACTGTTAGCTTACTGCTTTCACCAGAGCTGTTTCTTAAAATTATTTTATTCATTGCTTCCTGATGTTACATTTGACCAAGACTGGTGATGGTAATGGTCTAAAACATGTTCTCTGTTCCTTGGCCAAGTTATTTTCCATCCAACAATTTCAAGTGATGTTTAAGTCACAATTCAGTAATCAGTGTTTGTCATTCTTGAAGTGTTTCATTATAATAATAAACACTGGAACTCCAGGAAACCCATATTATGAATTTAATAGAGCCTTTTGTTTCAGCATCTTACCTGCTTTTCCATACTTGATATTTTTTCATCTGAAGAAACGATTAAGTCACAAAAATATAATGCAAGAGATTATCTCAAGAGGCTTTTACCTCATTTGGCCCTTACACACATTCTGAGGAAACAGAAATATATTTAGACCCTTCCTAAGTGATATTTTTGAAGCTGCTCTTTAACTGAAACTGATTTAGTGACTGTATTTCTATGCTTTTCTCCTGCTCGTCTGTACCAGGCAGTGCTTGTTCCTCTTATATCAAAATATATTCACTGAAAATTAAGAATTGCATCTTTTTTTCAGTGGTTGTGGAGAATGTAATTGTTACATCTGTAAAACTGTATGTGTGTTTTAAACTGTTACAATAAGCACATCTTGTGATGGAGGGCCTTATGGAAGAAATTGTCCCAGAAACTAAGGTCTGTTTGATGTGTGTTGAGGCACATCTGTGCAAACAGTTAAAGGAAGTGTTGATGATACACCTATTTGTGTGTCAGGTCACTAAGCACACTAAACTTGTAATGTTAGAAGCGTGAAAACGCTTGTAGTTCAATGGGCATTTCTATCGTGGGAGACAGTTAATGTGTTGTGCCACTTGGTAGTGATGGCCTGCGATTCAGAAATATGCTGTGATTTATCTGCTGCCGGACACCATCAGTAGTTTGTGGTGTACTTGAATCCTTTATGGTCCTGCCATCTGTTTCAGGACTGGCAAATGTAAGTCCAGCCTTTATGTGGCACATAGGGTGAAACTTTGCTTTAATAAGAGCAAAGAGTTGGTTTTGTTTTTTTTTTTGCATGCAGTTTTGAACTGCTGTGCCAGACTCTCCCCCTTCAGTTGTAGATAGCCTGGTTGAATACATGTTGCCCTCAAATTTAAACCTTGATATTGGACAGAAAACTCTTCGTGGATATGTACCAGTATGGAAGGAGTGGGAAAACAAAGCTGAACCTTTACTTTGCTCTTCACCATCGATACCCGGCAGTAGAGTCTCCTTTTCCGGGTTTTTCATAGCTGTTCTCTATTATCGAAAGACTGTGGCTATGGGTCACTTTTGGGAAAGATGAACACCAGTGACCAGTTTTCCCCTAGCATGTTCACCTTGGCTGCTTGGCCACTGCTTTCTGATCTTAAATGGGTCAAGCTTGAAGGGATTGAAAAGTGGTATAAACTAGTTCTTCCTAAACTAGGAAGAGCTGCAGTGAGGAAGAGAGGAAGACAAAAGTGTGTTCTTGGCCATGGTAATGAGTGATTGTTACAGTTGCAAGAAAAATGGGGTAACAGGTGAAGAATTACATGGGGAGAAGAAATATAAGAGAAGATCTGGCAAATAATTAATGGCCAGCCTGCTCTTTGGAGTTGATCATGCTTTTGTTAGAGGGTTTCATGGCAGAAAGCCACAAAAAGCATGTGGTTTTTTTGGTAAATAAATACAGCAGTCACTAAAATTAGCAGTTAATGGTATTTGACTGTAATGACAGGTTTTTTTGGTATTTCAGAGTATCACTTGTTGACTCTGTTTGAAGAACAGGCAACATAGCAGAACTCTCTATTTCTCCCAGCAGTAAAAAAATACACTTTGTGTTGTATATAAATGGGTGTGACTTTGTAAACAGAGCCAATTTATTGATTCAGGCATGCTTTATCAGCGAAATTACCTCTTCTGTATTGCATCATCGTGGCAAATTCCACTCTGTTGTAGATGCTTTCGATGGAGGAGTGGAATAGGATCCAAGAATAAGATCTCTTTGTTTATTTCCTCGTGTTTGTTTTTAAAGTAAATTACAGATTTAATTAATCTTTAGTTTGTGAATGATTGAGAGACATGGCATGTTTGTTTCCCTTAAGATGGAGGCTAAAATTGTTAGGGACTTGTACCAGAGGAGTAGCATTTGGCAGTGGAATGACTGCTGCTCCTTGGGCAGGGCCAAACTACTAAATGATCTTTCCTGTACTGGTGGTCGTTATCTGCGTAGCAGTTACGTCTCAGTCTTCCTGGGAAACAGCCCACAGGGAGGTGAGCTATTCCTGAATCATGTAGAGTGGGGAGATGTGTGCTCCCTGGCTGGCATTAATGGTGGAAAGGAATGTACAAGCTTGTTGCTATCTTCTATCACCTTTTGCCAGCTCCACACTGCCCTTTGTCTTGCATTAAATCCCATCCTCACTTCAGAGAGTCATCTGTTCAGAAGAGTCATCTGAGAAGCCGTGGTGTGACTACACATTATAGCTGATGAGATACCGTTAGCTCAGTCTCCTTTGCAGGTGTAGCATTACCTAAACTAAAAATACATGGATGTGATTACACTTAACAAAACATTATATTTTAAGCTATACTAAAGTTTTAGCTATATTAAGCTATCCTACTTTGTCTGCATCCACCTGTAAACCTTTTTGCCTTTGCCCCTTATGCTCTTATGTGTTCAGTAGTGTTAACAGTATTTCAAATCTGTGTTTGAGACAAGTGAAATACATCACATGCCTGCTTTTACCAATCAGTCATAATATTTCCAGTTATGACCTGGAGAGATGCTAATTCCTTAAGTAAGAATAGCTTCTCATCATGGAGAAGAAAGGACTTTATTTCAAACTACTTCCTAATTAATTTTCTTCATAGAATTGGCTTTGTTCAAGTTGTACTTGCTAAATAAATAATTCATGGTCTATACTTTACAGGTTTTGTTCCCTTCTGGTTTAGATTACATGAGGTAGAAAATTAAATTTAAATAATGTGTAACTTTTCTGATTGTTTTTTATTTTTCTCTAGTGCATGTTTTTCTATATTAAACTATATTATCCTTTTAGGAAACTGCTCTAGAAAAACTTTCAGGAATTCACACGATAGTTGCACATTGCAGGCTGTGCAAACTGCCTGAAGCCAGGTATCACAAGAAGTGACACAAAGGGTGGAATCAACAGCCTACATGAAGTGCATCTGCACCAATACAAACAAGATGGGTAAAAAACAGGAGCCAGAAGCCATGGTGCTGTGGGAAAACCATGATGTAGTAACCATGGTGGCATGATTGTCATGGCTGGGGTGGTGCAATGGATGGTTATAAGCTCCTCAGAAGGGATATGCAAGGAAGGAGAGGTGGTGGGGTGGCCCTCTACATTAGGGAGTATTGCAGCTGTGTGGAGCTCACGATAGTGATGATAAGGCTGAGTGCCTGTGAGTAAGAACCAGGGACATGGCCAACAAGGCAATCATCCTGAGAGTTTTCTCTTATGGGCCACCCTGCCAGGATGAAGAGGCAGAGGAAGTATTCTTTAAACAGCAGGATGGTGTTTCATGATGGCTAGTGCGTGTTCTTGTGCAAGACTTTAACTTGCTGGATGTCTGTGTTCCCAAACTGTTCTACTCCTTTGTTTTGTTGCTCTTTGAGGAGCTAGATGCTTTAGAGAGTTATCTTTGTGGTCCTGAAAATTAATCTCTGTTTCTGTTGCTTAATAGCAACAGAATAGTGTTTTCAGCTTTATACAAAATCTAACTCTCTTTTCAGTTCTTTGCTTTGTGATTCTTAAAACCATTGGAAGTTCCAGACTTTTTGGGTTTATGTTGTGATTTGAGGAGTGGAGCATATTTTCAATTGCTCTAAACTAGTATTATTTGAGAAGTGGCAGAATATATAAATGACCTTTTAAAATACTTTTTTTTGAAGTCATTTTTAGCTAGAACCTTTCCTGGAAATTCCTTTTTTCTTCCTTTGTTTGCCATGGCAACAAGCTATATCTGGTTTAAGGGAGGCCATCCATCTTGTAAAATATTCTGATGCTCCAGCCTTGTATAGTTGCTTCCACTTGTCTTCATGTTTGGTTTCATTGGGTGTTACATATTTTTTGATTGTAGCTTACTAAATTTATGTGAAATCTGTTGTAAAGAGTAGGAGAAAAGTGCCTCTGGCTAGATGGGACTGGTAGTCTTTGATACTGGCTAATTTTGTTTGGTCGTGGAGTGTTTGGATTTTTTTATTTTAATTCATATATATATATACACACTACTAATGAGTGGAAACTTTCATATCTTCCTGCCACATGTATAAGATGAAACGGAATAAAATTCTGTAAGAAGTAGGACATAATAAGAGTACCTTTGTAGAACATAATGTTTGACATTGAGGTCCTGATGTCTGCAATACTATGTATTTGGGCTAGCCATGATCTGGTCCCATGGACTGAATGGTGACTTCTGGTTTAAATGCACTGGTTTCATGCCTGGATCACACTTTTTAAAGCCTAGGTTCATCTAAAAGAATTAAGTTTCCTTACTGTACTGTGGAGTGTGAGTTACAGAGGACTGTTATGAAAAGGAGCCTTCTTGTCCAAACCAAAACATGAACACTGACACACCCTACATTATCACAATTTAACCTTGCAGCCATGAATCTTTTGATGTAAGTTGAAATTCCTACTAATTTTAAGTGCTGAAAGTCTGCAATGTGTATGGCTGTGTCACCTAAGATGTCTGTATACAGACAAGGTTTACAATATAAAATTCCAACTAATGATAGCTCATAAGTGGTTCTAACTTCAAATGGCTCTAGCTTAAAGGGAAAAAATAAGACACTTTAATTGCTCGTTTGTAATAGGTAAGGTTTTTTAGCCAGTAACAGTGTTTGATAAATTTGCTTAGAAGTAGTAGTTTTAAAATTGTGATGGCTTGGCTTGAAGTAAAGCTTTCTGGTCTAATATACAAGCTATGTGCAATAAGATGGCATTAAATTTTTTTACTGAGCTCACTAGGGAATTGTCTGTAGGAACTTCATGTAATTATCTGCAAAATTATAAATTACTAGAACTCAAAACAGTGAAGAGCAAAGCTATTATGCTGAAAGTGTACTTGGATCTGTTTTTACTCAAATCTTTGGAAATGTTTTCTGATGCTTGCAGGTGGCACTTCCTATTTCATTATGGACCGTTTTGAGGACATATCAGATGGTGAAGTGGATCATGCCTTCTTTGACAGTGACTTTGAGGAAGAGAAAAAGAAAGCCGAAGAAAATGGTGAATATATAGAGAAAGGAAGTACAAAGGCAGCTCTTGCAGACTCTGATTTGGTTTCTAATTCCAAAGATGAAAAGTGTTGTGAGGAGGAAAGTGAAGAAAAGCAGATAGATTTGCAAAAGGATCAATCTCTAGAAAATAGTAAAGATCCTATTGAAGATGCTTCATCTTTGACAGTTTCTCCAGTTGCAGAGAATGCAGGTACATCTGGAGAAACACCTGCAGGAAATAGAGGAACAGAGGAGATTGTTCCTCCTGGAATTCCTAAAATAGTTAAAGAAGGTGAAGAAGATTACTATACAGATGAAGAAGATAGTAGTGATGATGGCAAAAAACAGAAGGTTAGACCAAAGTCAGCCAAGCAACCAAACAACATAAAAAAGGCTAGCAAAAAATATACTGTCAGCTCCTCCTCCTCATCCTCCTCATCATCATCCTCAAGCTCAGATACAGATTGTTCTGACACAGATTCTGATAGCTGTTTATCGGATTCATCTCATTCTTCCCCAAAAAGGAATGCTTGTAGAAATGCTCTTCTGTCTCCAAAACAAAAATTCAAGTCATCAATTAAATTAGCAGGAGGAAAACCAAAGCTTGGTGATGACCTGGAGGAGTCTGAAGACACAGTGACTGATGTAACACCTCTGTCAACTCCAGACATCAGTCCTATCCAGTCTTTTGAATTTGTAGCATCAAATGATAAGAAACTAAAAGTAAAGAGACAGGAAAATGTGAACCAAGAATTATACGGTAATTTTGAGAATTTAAGTACAACACTAAATGTGCAAAACCTATGGGGCTGGGAAATTCAATCTTATATCTGTATTTTTTTCATTAGATTCTGAGTTTGATCGCAGATATAGTCGAAAAGTCTTGCATGATGCCATGGACCTGAATCAGCTTCTGAAAGGTGATTTTTAAATTTTCTTTTTACAAAATACAGCATTTGCCAGTTGTTGAGAACAGCTGTGTTCTAATAGAAGAGAGTGGGGTTTTCATATGCCATGTGTATTTTTAAAACTGGTTCCTGTTTAAGTGATCTAATTCTTTGAATTCTTCTTTATATAATGGTACTGATTCTGCATTAGAGAAAAGAAGCATGCATTGGTTTGCATATACCTAGAAGTAAGATACACAGATAGGGTGAATCAAAAAAAGATTTGATATATTAATAAATTGGGTAATAAAACTGCACATGCATTTTAAGGTGTACTGGACTATGGCACAATTTAATATCTAAATTAAAACATCAGTCTTTCTGTTGAAAGGCTGGATTTTCAACCTCGAAAACTGAAATTCAATCCAAAATTTCATTCCATTATAAATTGTATTCATATACTTAAACTTACAGTACCTTTTTTGATAATTAAACAGAAGTATTTGAAATTATTATCTGAACTAAGTGTCTGCCTTCTAGAATATCATAGGTTGAGTAAAGGTATTTTAAAAAGAAAAATAGCAGATAATCTTTACTAAAACTCAAGTGGTTGCTTCTGGCTAATAGACTTTAAAAATCTTAATAATAAAGCCTAAGAAAGTTTCCAGTCTCTTTCCCTGCATTCATTGTACACCTTATTATATGGGATGAGAATGCCCTGGGTGAGCTCATGTGCATATTTTAAGATCTACACTGTGCTTTTGCATTTGTTTTCATGGTCCAGAGTTTTCAGTACTAAAATCTGTGGGATAAAAAAGGCCTGACTCAAGAAATCTGCTGATCTCAGGTGAGGAAAGCCTCTTGCAGTTTAAGTTTGGTATATTCCAAGCCAGGTTTGCTGTGTTGAACAAAGCCTGGCATGACTAAAAAACTGCATGTGTTGCGTTTCTTCACTCTGCACTTTGCCAGACTAAGTTTCTAGTGAGTAAGGATTTAGAATGTATTGTATACATGGTTTAATTTGCCTGTTAGTAAAAAACCAAGGATTTTACTTGTATGGAAATTCTTCTGATGTTAAGAAAAGCAGCACTGGCCATCAAGAAAGGTAGAGCTTTTTCTCATCCCTGACAGTCTTTGTGCTTCAGCCATTCTTTCACACCAGAAACCATTCCAACCAGTTGTCAAAACATGATGTCAGAAGAGTTGTTGCTAGACAATTGAAATGATGATGTCCTATGTCCTTATTTGTTCCCTGTTAGCAAGAAACCGTTTAATGACCAGTGATTACCAATGGATTCATCTCATCCCTAAAATAAATGGGTATTATTGCTCAGAGTAGGTATTGGAGATGAATTTCTGTTGGAGAGCAGAACTTTTCAAAATTACTTTTCAAAACTGAAAAGTAATTCTAAATAATAATAATAAAGATAGAGTAATGAGAAGTAAAATTCATATGGTCTAACAGCTAATGTTCCTGATTAATGTGTATATTACTCCCAAGCACCTCTCTAAATGGGCAAGCACAACATAGCTTAATTAGTTTGGTCATTTTGAAGCTTAAATGGGGCAGAATTATTAATGGTGGAAAGTAACTAGTCTGGGAAAATAGGAGCTAATCTTATTCTGAGTTATTGCTTACAGATTTTTTTGTGCACATTAGGGGGAAAGAAGTGCAAATAATTTTCCCTCACCTGCCAGTCTTCATTAAATGTTCATCAGAATTGCATAGGCATAAACATTGCTTTAAGTGAGAGCACTGCAAGCCCAGTCCTGAGTGCATGAAAAAATATTTAAATAATCATTATTCATTTTTAAAGTATAATATTCTTCCAGTAGTTTATACTGATGAAGCATTTTATTTAAGCTTTTTTCTCAAACATGCTTGTAATATAGCTGGACCTAAGCATTTACAGCAGTTACACAAGTTTCATTTCCCAAGGTCCCCAGACACTTGCAGAGTTTCCACGTGATCTGTTACTGTGTTGTTTCTATGGGGCATGCAGTAATTAATTTTGTATGATTATTCACATTACCAGTGCATACATTTGGGAAGACTGGAATCTCTTGTATTAAAAAAAGAATTGCAAGAACAAAGAAAGGAAAGGATTTTGTTCAAAGAACAAGTTTTTTGAACTAGCACAAGAGTCTGGTTATTAGAGGCAGCAAGGTAGTTTGTGTATCTTAAGAATTAATTTGAAGCATTTTGAAACTGTTGCAGTTAAATTTAAAAGTAATTGAAAAAGTTTTTCCTTTATATGTCATTTACCTATTTGTATTCATATTGAAAACTATCCATTTGTAAGCATTTTAAAAATGGTATTAGACAAAAATTTGTCATGCCTTTACGACTCCTAAAGCTATGCTTGTTCTTGATAAAAGCCAAATTTTCCATTATGCATTTCTTAATAAGGTAAAATCTCACAAATAACATAGTTCTAGTTGGAAATCTCATAGTGTCCCTGCTCTATATTGCACTTTGATTGTTTTTAGATGAGGAGTGCTGATAGCAGGTGTGATTATAAATTTTTAGGTAGAAATACAGTTTTTCAGTTGTTTCATGGTGTTATATAGATCTTTGTCTGTAATTGTTTTGTGATTCAATGATGTTTCCACTTTGCTATAAACCTTGAAGATATTTCAGAAAATTAATAACTGAAAGCAATATTCTAAACTCATACTAATAAAAAATGTCAGAGTTATTTCTTCTGCTGTACTCTTGAGTAATCTAAACACAAAAAAGGGAATTAAGTATGGCAATGCAAAGAGATTGTAAAAGATTGCTTTTGAAGATAAATTCATAAATCACCATGTTAGTAAGGTGGGAATAAAATAAATTGGAAAATCTTCTGATGCTATTTTGCTTGATCCTCTGTCTTGATTATTATGCAGATAGAGATGGATTAAGTATGTGAGTGTGAACTAAGCACTCATCTATTTCAACCCATTATGCTACAGATTTGCTCTCTGTATTTAGACAAATCTTGTGATTTCTGTAGTTCAGAACAGAGTTGTCTGCTAAAATTGCTCTGTATCTCTTTATCTAAATTTGTTTGGTATCAGTACAGTGGGATAGCACAAAGTATATACAGTGCTAAAGAATTTAGTACTTTGTGTTTTCCTCTGTAAAATGGGGTTGATACCTGCTTATTTTACAGAAGTGTCTGTGAGAATTAGTCTGTAAATCCATGGTATTAGCTATTATTAACTTGAGGAGGTGGTATGGTGGGGTAAGTAGGGCAACTGGCCACAGACTGAAGTTCTATCCTTGAAGCTCTCACTGACCTCTGTGCTGATAAATCTTTTTGCCTCTTCTGTGCCTTAGATTTTTAAAATAGAGCTTCCTCTGTCAAAAGCTCTATAATAAAAATATGATTATTATGAAAGCTAAAGCTCTCTGTTTCTGAATAAAGTCTGTTGTAGAAAATTAAATATCAGCTTCAACTGAACATGAAGAAATCACTCTAACTTTTTTTTCATAAAATTTGTCACTCAGGAAATAGAACAAGTTTTTGATAACTGAAACTTTGTTCTCTTTAGGGATACATTAAATGTGTGCTCATTCATGCTGAACTAGTGTATTTGTAGAAAAGCTGCTAAGCAGTATCTAAATTAAAAGTAGACTCTACAATATACACACTCAAACTGTAGAGTGGAACTAAGCATATATAGCTTTTCTGCTGCATTCCATTTAATGTGTATGTTTACAGTTTGAACTAATTTTCCATATGTATGTATATTCATACGATTGGTTTTCACAGGCCTAGAAACTTATGTTGAGGTGGAAGAGTAATTGCTAGCTTATTTTTATATTTAGGGTTTGAAAAGAGATAGATACAGGCTTCCCCAACATCCATAAGAAACTCTGTAATTATGGGGGAAAAAAGTCCAGCACCTGTAAGCTATCTTTCTCATGATATCAAGAGACAACTAACTGCCCTATTTAAGCATGTTTAAATAGGAAAAATTTTTAGCTGAAAAGGACATTCTCCTTTTCTTAAAAAGACCCCAGATCTTTAATTCTCCAAAATCCCTTTTAAACAGCTCTGTGGCCTGCAATAATGGATGTTCTAGGAAGTATTTGTTTAGACATACCACAGGGGAATAGTTTCACTCTTAAACTACTATATATTGATGAAGGATGGTGATTTATCCTTTTGTACTTTTCAAGTGTGATATGTATGTGGTAGTGTAGCAGTATAAAATAAAATATTGGTCAAGTGTAAGGATTGAAGCAATTTATATTTGGATTGCAAAAGATACACTGAAACATGCATGATTTTGATTTTAGCCTTAATGTCGTTAGGATGGCTGTATCATCCTGTCATTATGCATTTGACTTGCTAATTATAAGTTGTACTTTATATAAGGTTTGGCCTTTCTCATTCTGCAAGGTTATTTCAATGCTTAGAAATTGAAATCAATAAACAGCTTGTTTATGGCTTAAAAAAGTCAGGTATCTTTCCATGGAAACCAGCTTCCATAGAAATCCTGTGAATGTTTGCACAGTGTGCAAGTCATTACGCAAATGCTGCTGCTTATTTATCATCTACCCCAAATCATAATTAAGGTCTGACTGACAATGAAAGTAACTAGTGGTTTAATTAAATTACTTGCTACCCACTGATAGAGTATGTATATGATAGGTAAATCATATTTCATTGTTCCAAGACTTACCAACTTTTTAGAAACTTAAATCATTACCTTAAACTGTAGTGTTATCTCGCGTTGTCAGTGGCCACTGCAAAAATAGTCAGGTTAACCATTCAAACGCTTAGGCTTTGTGATTAAAGAGTAGTGTGGGTGAATTGATGAATAAATCATTGAAATAACTATGAAACTCAAACACCTGAGTTATATAACATGAACTGTGCTGCATATTTAATAGCATTTGGAATTTTACTCCTTTTTTTTGCTCATTGATATTGAATTGTCCCTGGTTTTGTGGGCATGTGCTGACCTCACTTAGACACCTACTGTCTTTGCCATGAAAGCAATGTTGCCAGTGAGTGGTAGCATACATTCAATATATATTGGACACACATTTCTGCTGTGGATTACCTAATCTTCCATCCCCTTGAAACAACACTTGCTGCTGCATGTGTTGTATTGGGTTTGACCTGATGAAAAATTAATGAGTCTTCTGTACTTCAGCCATCTGTCAACAGATTACCTACTGGGTGTTTTGGCAGTTGTCTGCTAAGGCTTCACTGAATAACTTCACAGCAGAACCTTTGTGGTGTTCTTAATTCTTTCACTGTATTAATATATTTCTCTTGAGTTGTGATAAATTCAATATTATGACTGTTAGCAAGCTCTCAAAAGTTGTCAGAAAGCTGTTGGCAGTAATAAAGTCAGTTTCTACATTAAGAATAAATAAATAATAATGAGGCTAAGAATGAGCAACATACTGAATAAAGTTGGGATGGAGCCTCTGCCTGACCCAAGTGGGAAAGGAAAGGCTATCTTTGTGGTGAGGTGATAAAAGGTGTGGATGAGGCACTGTAAAGTGATACATAATCAAAGGGAAAAGGCTAAGGAAAGGAAGGAGAAAGAAGAGATTAATGAAAAAAGTCATTGTGTTGAGGGGCAATGTGACTGAAGAAACTGGAAGATGAGAGTAAAGTTAGTAAAATTTTGTCCTTGTATATATAAGTAGTATCCAGTAGAGCAGTGCATGGATATGTATATAGATATGTATTCACTCTAATTGCCTGAGAGCTTCTGGTAAAACTGGGAAGTGTTTAATGCTACATAAGTTGCATACCACTACCCCCAGGAGATCTGAGTAACCACCTCAGGCAGTGCTTATTGAACTCTGTAGCAATCCTTTCAGGCTTCCTTGAATCATTGTTTCTAATAGCATTTATTGACCAATTTTGGGGTAAAAGGGAAAGACCTTTGTTCCCTGGCAATGCTCTGGTTTTATTTTCATCACACCTAATAGCGGTTTACAAAAAAAATCAGAAAATAGGTAGTAACTAATTACCTTGAAGCATTTTTAATCTCTTCACTGGCTACAATCAATAGTATATACAGTCTCTGCCAAAGTATAGCCTGCTATCTTATAGAGAATTAAAAGTCATTGACCAGTGAAGGCATGAAACCTGTATTTCTAATTGAAGAAGTCTTTATCCAGAATGCCATTGCTTTAAATTGATTTTGACCAGTTGGCACCTTCCACAGAGGCAAAAGAGTTGTTGGAAATTTGTGCTGACCATCAGTCATAAATTTAAATGTCTCGTCTTCATCATCAATAGCATTGATGCCACAAGGCTTGGTCAAGACTTGAGTTAAACAACTGTTCTTTGTCACAACTGGATTTCTAACTTTGCATGTGATGTGCCCATCATAACCCATGAGATGTTATGGATATAAGGCAAAAGGTAAAATTACCTTTCATAGCTCCATAATAATACAATTATCAATTATGTAATGTGGTATCTTCTTCAGATAGTGTGCAATTTACTTTCTTCTAGCTGTGTTCTGCAGTGCTGGTTTTGCTTGTTCCAATAAAGACATTCTAAAATATTTCTACTGATACATATGCTGCAGCTTGATGTAAATTGTGTGGCTCTAGTTATTTTCTTTGCATTTCTCTTTGTCCCTTGTAGGCTTATCCAGATGAGTCTCATTCCAGGTTTGTCTCCTCCAATGGTATTGATGGCTGTACTAGTTTTACCTTGAGAATAACTTACTAAACTGTAGAGATGTTTTTCAAGACATTTATATTGTGTTAACCTGGTGCTTGGCACACTTGATCTGTGCTAGTTTGCATTGTGTCTCCATTTTGAGGTGATTTGCATCTTCTCCTGACAAAAGCAGAATTTGCTAATGTGGGCCACCTCACAGTTAGAGTTGCTTAGGGACAGTTCTTGCCTATATTGGCTAGCATGCTGATAGTGCAAGTTTACTAATTTCCAGATAAATGTTGAAATTCGTGAAGTGTTTGGATTTTGCATTTTGAATACTGTTCTTAAATTTCTCAAAGACAGTATCAATATTTACTTGCATCAATTCTGAAATTAAATCAGTTGAGATACTACAAGATTTCATTTCATTTTAAAGTAAGAAAATGCTCTTCATGCTTTGAGTTTTTTTCGCTGCCAGGCTGCCTCAGGCATCTCTTGCAAACAGATTGCTAATGTGGAAGTGTTTGCTGAGGAAATATTACTGCCTGCAATGGGGGGGAGGTGTGGTTGGTTTTTTTTTTCCTTTCTGCTTTGCATGGTTGTTTTGCCTGTGTGGGACATCTAGGAGTAAGAGTGAGGGATGTCTTCTGAAGGCACTATGATATTGGAGGAGTGTAGGGAATTGCAGAAGTAAGGCTTTTTTTTGTCCGTGTCAGCTCCAAAAATCTAACCTAACCTGGTACTGCCTTTCTTGTACCATAGGTAATGCAATGGTTTGACAGGGTAACACCATGGCAGCAAACTCTTACTCAGCAGTTGCCAGAAGACCTGCTGCAGAGCTTTAAAAAGCAAAGGCTTAGAAATAGATCAACAGCAAAGCTGCAGTGGAACTGTCATAAATACAGTTGGCTCTGGCTAAGAGTGAACTTTTCCAGTTATCTTGCAATTGTGCACGTCAAGTTGCTGTGTATTTTTGAGTGTGCATTCTTTGTCTTGAAACCTTATTATCATGGTTTCATTGTTGTTTGCTTACTGTTTTAAATTTCCATGCCCCAGTAAATTGTCTTTGGTTATATGTGCTCACTCATTTGTCTCCATCCATTAAATTTACTTTTCATCGTTCCCTTTGCATTTCCTCCACCAATATGATGTAGAATTGCTTTAGGCGTTAAGTATCAACAAAATCACTTCAGAAATACACTTTGTGTCTCTGAGTCAACTTCCCAGTCAGTTTTCTCTCTGAAACATTGTTTCTATTCTGCCTCTCCGATGAGATGGATACTTTAGATTTACTTGGGAGCACAGTTTAAATCTTTTTCTATGTGCAAATATCTAAATTGTTATTGTTATTCTAAACATCTAAATTATTATAATATGCAAACATCTAATTTAAGTTTTAATTTTTTGTTCTAATTTATGGTTAGTACTGGGTTCCTGAAGCTGTGTTTTCTAATCTGCTTATTTCACTTTTTCCTATTTTAAAGCTTTCTTGCAGCTGGATAAAAAAGAACAAAAACTAACCATCGATCAGCCATCTGGAGGAATAAGGAAAAATTACTCTTTCACAAATGAAGAAGTAAGACAGATTGATCGGGAAAACCAGAGGTTGCTAAAAGAACTGTCCAGACAGTCTGCAAGGCCGAGGAGAAGCAGCACGTTGAAGACATCTGTACCGCTGCCTAGATTGTACCACAGTGCCCTCAACAGGCAAAAAGAGCAGCAAAGAATTGAAAGAGAAAACCTGGTAAGTTTTGAGTGTGGATCAGTAATTGAGAAGGACTATTTCTTGTCAAATGAGCTGTTGCTAAATACTTAGAAAATAGATGAGGCATCACATGGACATTTACTGCAGTAAGTCTTCAATAAATTTCCATTACTGTGGTGTTGGCATAATTGTTCGTGTGACTGAGTTTCTTGGACTTTTGGGAGAGAGGTAGGAATAATGATGGGGTTTTTTCAGATGGAAGTAGATTTTAGTTTACATGCATTTGCTCTACTTTGGTAACGTTTAACTTAAGAGGAACAACTGTTATTGTTAACATACTCAAAACACTGGATAGCAGTCTGACTCTGTTCATTCTGCTTCATGCATCATGACTCAAAAAACATCTCTCTCAAAAACAGGCTTGCATAAAATAAAACAATCAATATTGTGGCATCAAACCCATTATATTTGAAATACAGAGGATACAAAGTCAACGTCCATTTTGGTTGTAGACTATAGCCATCTCTGTCTTGGAATCTTTGTAGCACTCTGCCACAGTGTAATGGCAATTACAATAGCTTACTTTACTGGAAAACAAAAATTTAGACTCATTTGTAGGGATATTGCCCAAGTCCTCAAATAATAGAAGTCAAACTGGTTTGAATAAGATACTTCTAGTTATTGAATTGTAGTAAATACATGTAATGGCATTTTCGTATCTCCTTGTATTTATCAGTGTACTTGAAAAAGATATACAATTATAGTTAAAATAATAAGAAAATGTATACTCGAAGTAATTTATTACCTTTTACCTTCTGTGTAAATATAGGTTGCAATTTCCTTTTCTATACAGATGCAACATGGAGAAAATCTGATTACATTATTTGGGAAAGTCTGTTAGGTTTTCATTCTTCCAGCTTTCAGACATCTGGATTGTTAAATTTTTGCAAATTAGGAAACTTTCTCCCCAGCTCCACTAGACTGCAGTTCACATTATACTTTAAAGTCTGAAAGAATTTAGCACCAGATTTTGTTACAGATGTGATACTTATCATTGGCTGGGGAAGAAACATTTTTAGGCTTTCCTGTGTTTAGGTTGGTAGGAGGGTGTTGATGGGGTTTATTTAAAATGTTGGAAATGCGTCTTGCTCTACCACATGAACCTTGTTAATAAGAATATATTCTTAAGTGATGGGGAGGAAGTGCTGTGCCACATTGCCTCAGGATGTAACAGTTATCTGCTGTACTGCATAACAATTGATGATTACAGTAAATGAACGTATAGGATATTTTAAAATATACTTCTGTTTACTCAGAGCCACCACCACTTTCTCGTATGATATATTGCAGTGTTTGTTCAAGACTGTCTTGCCTTTGCAACTTTTGGATCAAAAACACAGCAGACCTAAACACATAGAGTCATTTCACGTAGTGCTTCTTTAGTACACATTAGAGATGAATGGTGGTTGCATGAAGTCCAAGAAATAGTATTGTTCTTTTACTGACTCATTTATAGTTTAGTTGTTGTCATCAGCAATGTGGGTGGACATGTTTGATATGAGAATTAACATTAGGATATTATGCTAGTTTATACTATAAAAGCATTTGGTTTTTCTTTTCCCCAAGCTCAGGATGATATATTCTGTTCGTCTTTTTGGATCAGTGATTAGCAGTGCAGCTCTTCTGTTTTGTTTAACTTTGCTATCATTTTTTGAGCAATTTTGTTTATGTTCTTATTCTGTTTGAAGGATATGTACACCTAGAGCATCGCAGTTTTAACATACTGATTTTTGTAGCACTACCTTTTCAGATTACAGGTGTGACATACTTTTCTCTGAGACTGTAAATGAAAGAGCAACCCTACCCTGCTCACTGATGATGATTTTTTTTCTTCATATTGATAAAAGGATGTGTTTTATCAACATGTTTTCTTCTGGTTATCAGCTTTTCTCACCTTCATAAATTTAAAGAGGTGGAATTCTGTGGAACTTTCTTATCAATCTTTCTTCTCTTACTTCTTGGGAATCTTTTTTTTATACAAGGCCTGAGGGTACTGCATAGAGGATATGGTGTTTGATACACCTTTGTGAAATGTTTGTTGGAGAAGGATGCAGAGTTTTGTAAATAATTCAAGAATAGAAATGTACAACAGTGGTCTCTGCAGGAGGTTAAAGAGTTTTCATGTAGAGATTTTGTTTTGCTGGTGTTGACACAGCTTTTATAATTTCTTGTCCTGAGGTTAACAACTTGTCTACGGAAAATGTTCATTTGTTCCACCCAAACATTCTTGGAGTAATGTCTGTACTTACTGTTATCAGACAGCTTGATTTCTTTTGCAGGCATTTATTATCAGAGATGATGCAGGAAAGCAAGTAAAATTTTAGGAAATTAGAGAGGAATCTGACTGATTGCTCCCTAGCTTTGTGAGTGGGTGCCAAGAGGTACAGGAAAAATATGTCGTTCCCACAGACTGTGTCAGAAAGAGGAATCATAGAATGAAAAGATGCATTGCTCTGGTGAACAGTAGTTTTAAAAGTAGTGGTTAGCAATTTATGGAAAAAACCACAATTAGCAAAACAGATGACTGATAAAATTAATGCAAGAATTTTGTACTTGCTGCTTTTGACTGTGCTTTCATAAATGGAACCTACTTTTGGTTGCTTTTCAGAGCTAGCAAGATCAGGGCATGTCTCTTGCCAATAGAGGATGCTGTTGATTTAGAATACATTCTACTCTTGTGTTTGAAAATAATTTCAATCCCTCTTTTTCAGTGGAAACGAACTTCCATGTGACTGATACGGTATTTTGTTCCCATGTCTTCATATATGTGTGTCTTATCTGTATTGATACAGTAATCAGTTTCACCAGTGTAAATAAGATACCAAACTTCATAGACTATATGCCATTGAAACTTCTAATGGTTTATTGTGTAATGCCTGGCATATACAGGTAAGTGTTTGGGGTCCTTGAAATACTGATCTGCAGTCATCACATCATTCTTCAGTCACTTCATCAGAACTCATATCTCTGTGTTGTTTTCTAATGGGTTTTTCCACCATTTTTATTAATTCTGATTAGGATTTAGGTGTTAGGTGACCTCAGTGAGCTAAGCTGCTATGTTCAGTCAAGTTCCTAGGGAACAGTGACCTTTTGAGTTCATGTTGGAATTTCATTGAAAATCTTAGCAGCTCTGTTGGGGAAGTTCTCAAACCTTAGCTCAGGAGGGATGAGAGTGTTCCTTTTTTGTGGATATTTAGTCTTTCCATGCATTCTTGCACATTCTCCCTATACGTCATGCTGTTATGGCTCACTGCACATTAGACTCCATGTTCTTCATTCCCTCACCTGTTATTCCAACGAAATGTACCCTAAGCCCTAATAGATCCAAGTCTGATCCCAATTCCGATATCTTGACCCTTCCAAATTAAAAAAAAATCACTTACTGTGTTTCTCTGCAAGGGTTTTCTCTTATCACTTACTTGGTTTCCTGAGTCCTTTGTGCTGCAGATCTGTTATTACTTCTGGCCATCACTTGCTGCAGTCAGTGGCCTCTACTGGCACAAGGATTCTTCAGGGAGACTTTCCCTTCTCTTGCAGTCACAGCTGGCTTTGTCCTGCTGGAAATCCTGAATCTCCTTTAGAAATGCATTTATTGTACTGCCATAAATTAATGTGTATTTGTCTCCATTTGATTAGTGATGCAGATGTGCTGTCATAGTTGGGTGGAGAGTAAAGGACAAGGGAGGGATGGTGCTTTTGGCCCTCCCCCTACCTGGCTGACACCATGTACAAAAAATATTCCTTTGATCCTGTGCTGCACTCTGCCTGCCCTGCCAACTGTGTCATGCTTCAACAAGGGAAATAACTTCTCAGCATGGAAAGAAGTGGGAGGAGGGACACTAGTTCATCAGGGTTGTACCTGAGCACGTTGTACTTTCCTCCCTAGAAGTATTCCTTACTGCTTTTTTTCTCTGCCTTTCCTTTGTCCTGTCCCCAAGGACTAGCCCCAGAGCATCACCAGGCCTTAGATACTGCACACTTAGGTGGTTGTGGAAAGAATGCCAAGTTTGTTTAGTCTCACTGATCTCAGTCTGGAGGAGAAAGCTGTACAGTATGCAGTTGTGAAAGACAGTGTAGTCTCATGTATGGTCATAGGAACTCAGAAATATTCCTGTTGCATTGATGACTCCTCAGAAACTGAAGACACAGAATTTTATATGATACTTTCACTTATTGAGTTCAAAGGTGGTATATGCCAAGCCAAAGGACAAAATGTTGGTAGCTCTTGAGACTAAAAAATGCAATGCCAAAAGGTTTCCATGGCCTTGTCATAATGGGAAGCTGTCAGGATGTGGGATTGGCACACAGATGTGCATGGCTAAAGTATTCTGGAGTGCAGTACAAATATAGACTAATTCTGTGATGATGGTATTTAGGCTATAGGCTCTTCATGGTCAGATTTTTATGGTTTTCACATTCCTGACCTAGACTTGAGATTACCATAGCACTGCTATGGTAATTATAATAGACTGACTAATTGGCATGTTCAAGGAAAGTTTTAAACACTTTGCAAACTGTTTAATTTTGTGGGATTTTCTTTTCTGTACTCTTAGCTTATTTTCCTTGTGGTGTTGCCAGCCACACATAAACTTGATAACTGTTCAGTTAAAAAGACTTTCCTGTAAACTGAGGACCTTTAAGAGCTTTCTGACTGTTAGAGTTTGTCACGTTACAGCTAGTTAATGCAACTGGCAATTAAAGAAACTGACAAATACTTGTATTGATAAGAACAGAAAGCTGTCCTTGAATGCTGTTATCTGTTTCCCCCTAGACTCTGCAAAGGGACAGTGTGATCACTAACATCAGTGACATTAGAGGAGGTGTAATATAAATAAATTTGAACAGCTGTCAAGGCACACTAGTCATCTGACTGGGATTCACAGGAGGTGAAACTGAAGCCTTCATACTTTTAAAAAGCAAAATAAACCAAGAAAAAGTAAATTTTTTAACCTCTCTGAACTCAGTCTAAGAATGCTTTTTCAGTGTTTTTTTCCTTCCTTTTTCAACATAGCTGGAGGAGAGGCTGTACTGATTATGCTCAGGGTTCTTTTTCTAACAGAGAGTTTTAGAATTACTTTCAGTGCTCTCCTGATGTGTCCAAAATTGAATTAGCAGATTTTCTTTGGGCCCACTTTATAGTAGTGGTTTTTTGATTGTATTTGGTGTCTTTGTTCTCAAATTGTTGGCATTTCTGACATTTCCGTCATTGACAATATGTATTTTAGCATCTTTTTAGATACTAATCTATGTCCAGATGCCTAGATTTGTAAAGGATTATCCTATTCCTAGAAAGTAATCATGCAGGAGCATCTTCTGTGACTTTTCTTTTTTGAATATTCTACTTTTACAGTAAAACTCAGTATTAAAGTAAAAGAAGATAGGGGAAATATAATACAGGGAAGTCTTCTGCCAAGATGAGAGGTCATCAGTGATATGATGCTATCTATGTATGTTCTGAGCACCTACAATGTAATTTAGAGCAACTAATAACATTCCTGCCATTAGTGTCTGTTCCTCATTTTTTTATTCCTTAAAATTTGATTGGGAACCTATATTTGGTTCTAAACACCTCAGTTATGTTCTGTAATCTGATTCTTTGATTGTTGAGATCAAAGGTGAAATTTCTGTTTACTTCAGTGATGCAGGATTAAGGCTCCAGAGACTTTGTACTTCAGAAAAACAAGGAAAGTGACATCTTTCTTCATTTCTCAGATGGAGAACATAAAGAATTAGTAGATTTGCATGTATGACTAAAAAACATTCGCTCAAGGTACTTGTACTATTGTACCAGGTGGTTCCTCAGTTAAGGACCTTAAGACTGTAGGGTTGGTAATAAAACCATAAGAATCAGATTAGTTCAGGGTTACAGATTTAGTAGGTCAGGACTGCCATTTCACTGTGTCGATGTGCTCATTTCTGCATGCAGCAGGCTGTTTTCCAAATGGCAAAATTCATGACTGAAAATAGTATGGAAGTTAACATGCCCTTGGTGCAGCCCACAGAAGAAGGCAAGGAAACCACAGGAGCTCTTTTCTCATTCTCTGGAAAAGCTTTACTTTAGACACTGCTGCACCACAGAATTTGTATCTGCTTTTTTTTTAGCTTTTTTTTTATCCCTTCATTATTGGTGCCTTGATACTTTTCAACATACAGGCATAAAAGCAAAAGCAGACAATTTTATTTAAATTAGAATGAAGTGGGCATATATATATATGTATGTATAAAAAGCCAGTATGTTCAGAATCAAGCTTGAAATTACTGCAGTGTTAAGGCATGCAAATTCTACGAGGCTGTTACAATTGAGTGCAGACTTGGAACATGCTTGTCTCTCACAGCAAAGTCACTTCTACAATTTACCTGATCTATTTGTGATGGAATTGAATGTACTGAGAGCTTCCATTTTTAATACTGAAGGTAAAATAAGTGATTTCTGCAAGTCTGTAAACATAAAGTTGAATGAGGAGATGTGGATGAAGTTGTGAGAAAAATGTTGGCTATAACTTTTAGAGACAAGTCTACTATTTCATGTTCTGTAACAGGCTTTAGTGAAGAGCTATTTCTAGCTGAAGTCCTTCCTTTGACTTTTGCTTACTTAGGTATTCCTGCTTAATGATGAAGTGGCTGGCACTTGATGCAAGCACTTGTGACACGTTACATCTGAGCCAAAGTCACTTGTCCTTTCTCTCTTGTGCACTCTCTGCAGGTTTCCAGTGCCCATGCATAAACTACCAAGAGTTTATAGATTCCTGTTATAGTTAGACAATGACAACTAACATCCTGTGAATACTATACTATTTCCTAAGTCACTTCTTGTAAAATTTTTTATTCTTATTAAAAAAAAAAAATCAGTACATGATTAGGTGTGCAGTTTAATGGTGATACAGTTTCTTGACCATACAAGTATATATCTACACAATGCATCTTATAAAGAGAGTTATCTTTCGTAATTTGGAGACTTATTGTAAGCACAATTTGCATTCTCTTGTTGATAGGATGTATGTCAGAACCCAGACCAGCAAAGGTTGTGTCATTGCCTAATGTTTGCAAGCCATCAAATGAATTGAAATTAGTTAGAAGAGGAAGTAAATAGATCTATGCGAGGCAACCACTAAAGGTGCTATATATTAAAAATGTGAAGTTGTTACTTGGAAGTTGCACGTAGCTGCATATTTCCCAATATTTCCCAATCCCAGGTCCTTTTTTTAGATTATTGAAATGCCTTAAACCAGTAAATTCTATTTCAAGTAGAAATAATTACACAGAATAGGAAATTGTAAGTAGTTATTCCAATATATAACTTGCCACATGTTTTTCAGAGCTAATTTCAACAAGAGGTATCAATAATTTCAAATAGATTCTCTTAAAATTAGATTATGGATAAAATGAAGTCTCATAGATATTTGTGCTTTCCTTTTGAAATTAGTTTCACAGAATTGGGGTCAGTAATACTCTCTGGGCTTCATATAGGGCAATATAAAATGTTTGCAAAGCAAAGATTAAAAAAAATCCCCAAACTTCTCATTCTACTGGAAATTTAGAAGGGAGGATTAACCAAAGGTAGGATTAGAATAGTGGAACCCATTTGTTCACTACCTTTGGTGATAGTGACCAAATAGACATACTGTTTTAAATCACCATAAAGCACATAGAACTATGAGGTACTAAAGATGTACTCAGTGTAGAACTGAGTACAAGGGATAGTTACAATTTGTGTCGTAACACCGAGAAAAGCACTGAATAGCAGAGAAGCCTATGCTGGTCACCAGTGGAGGAGTTCCTGTTGTGTATTGCTAAAAATTTTGGGGCTTTTTGCAGTTCACATAAAAATTAATTTGTGAGTGTTTGTTTTGCAGCATCTTGTTCATTCTTTGTCTTTGTTGATGACATTTTTCTTCAATATTAAGGCTTTCCTGAAAAAACTGGAAGCAGTGAAACCAACAGCTGGTATGAGGCGTTCTGAACAACTGAGGGACTATCACCGCCACATGAGCTACATGAGTTCTTCACCTTCTGTAAGAAGGGGTAAATCTCCTTTCAGCCAGCTTAGTCCTCCAAGTAAGTACTTTGAAGGTGCAGATTATTGCATTTCTTTGCATATGTTTATCTTTTTATAAATCAGAATTGTGAAGCACTTACTCTTAAGAATAGCAAATATGTTCTTTGTCATCTTTAGATTGATGGTTTATCAAATGGAAGTAATCAAAATGATTTTTCTAGTCACCAAAGGTGATTACTATAAGCATTGTTTTGTTGCCATCCTAAATTTCTAATAAATTATCTTGTCAATCATCTTTTCCAAGAAGAAAAAAATCCTGTAGTAAAAGGTTTCTCATTTTGCCAGTACCCTTTATTGAAAGAACCCAACCAAAACCCCCAAAATTACGTCAACAAATGTTCAAATTCTCATTCAGAAAATTTAGATATACTGATAGTAGCCTTGTTTTTCTCAGAAACTCAGTGTGTAAGATTTGGAAGTAGACAATGTGTCTCTATAGAACCATATGTATCCAGTTAAAGAACCAAAGGCTTGAATTTTTTTCCTGATCATTTGTAAACAATTTATAATCATCTCTTTTGGGGTCGTATTCAATTTACTGTGATTTTATTTGATTTATTTGGTTTATTCTGAGAGCTAGGGTAATGAGTGTTGCAGTACTAACATAGCATGAAGTTTTCTGTTGTGCTGAGCATAAGCATTCTCCCTTTGTGTGTTTGTGTGTTAACAGGAGTATCTTCAAGACCATCCAGTGTACAAAGTACAGTGAACCAGAGGAACGAAAAGCCCATGTCTGATTCAGCCAGTGGGGCGTTACAGAGACCTAAATCCACTAATGTTCATGCTGCTTGGTTATAAGTGTGTTCTCTGCCTCACATATTGAGATGATACTCAAACTTCTATTTTTAGTGCTTTTGTAAATTCTATGTGCAAAAATATTTTTGGTATTGTTCAGTGATTAAAATGCATTGCATTTAGAGAATTGCTTATAAAATGGTCTTAAAATGGTATAAAGCACTTCTGTCAGTGTTTTCCATGGCAGGAAGAACTTATGAAAGAGAAGGAGGTATTTAAATGGACAATTTAAATAGAAATTTAACTATTATTTTAGTCTCAGATGGTAAGTGGAATTTGTATCCATAACATGGAAGGACAGAATTGCTGCACTACAGGTGCAAAATGTAAATAATCTTTTTAAAATATTAATAATACTTTAAACTTATAGGCATGTGCTTTATTCCTGGACTGTCCTTGCTTTACATTCTGGCTTTATGTAACAGCCTTCTGAATTTTGTAGGTCATGTTCTTGTGACTGAAATAATCTTTAACAGCAGTGTGAAGACAGGAAAAGCAGATTGTGTATTCCTCCATGGTGAGCTATAATACTGAGGTGCAGAAGATGATGTTTTGCCACTGTTAAATGTTCAGCACCTGGAGTGTGTTTTGTATGCAAAGCCGTGTCTCTTCCAGATCAAAAAGATTTTGGAAGCTGTACTGGATTTTGCAACACGTACTGGGATCTTTGTGTAGGAAAGAAGCATCTGATAGTATCTGAACAACAACAAAGACTGAAGTAAACAGCAGTTTCATATTTAGTGTAAACAAGAGTAAGTTCTGGTTACTTCTCAAACTAGAAATACTATTAAGTAAGGGAAGTAGTTCATGGCCCTGCTTTGCAGATGTGTGCTCTTCTCAGTGGGGATATGTGAACTTGAGCTGCAGGAAACATCTTGAACATTGATTTTGGGTGATTACTAACCAGGATTTAGGGGGAAAAAAGACAGTAGAAAACAGTCTTGTTACTTTTCTTGAACTGTTTGTAAATGTCATGTTCATTCCTATCTAATATTTGTAGTAATGTCAGATAAGCTCCAATAGCAACATCCATTTACAAGAGGAGTAAAACTTAATGGTATTGGTAATCACAATAGTAGGTGCTGTGGTTTATTTCTGTACAGAAAGGCAAACTTTAAGCGAGCTCATTTTGTAGGACTGTAGCCTTCTAAAGAACGCAAATTGTGATGCCACTATTTGTGGATATTGCTGAAACTTTGCTTGCTTCCCCAGCTTCTTCCCAGGAAGGAAATTGCTGTATTATGGATAAAGAAAAAAACCTGTGTTTGGTAATGCTGGGTCTTTGACATGAAAAGTGTATTACTCTTTGCTAGTGCTTGCATGAGGGCTTAGGCTTTCAGGTATTCGGCATTGTAACACACTTTTTACTCAGTCCTTGTGATAGTTTGGCAGAGCTTCTTCACTTGGTGACTCGGTAATCAAATCTAGCTGTTTGACACTACTTGGAACTTTAAACTTTAAGCAGCATTGTGGCAAACAGATTTGTATTGCAATTATTATTCATGGTTAGGAACTATTAACAATTTTTGTATAGTGCTGCTGTATTTATTTCTTTAATTGTGCTAATTAAAAGTATTCTCTCTATTTAAAGATTTTTGTCCTTGAATATGACTATCAGAGTAACAGTTTAAATACTTCTGAATATTCATATTATAAATTTTTTCTGTGAAGAAACTCACACAATGGATTACTTTTTAATGGTTCATCTTATTTAACTTTGGTATGAAAGAGTGTCAATTTTGTATGTCATTTGTAAATCATAAGAAATAAAATATTTAACATGAATTGTCACTGCAGTGGCTTTTTACAGATTTTTATACTTGGTATTAAGGTGAATAGTTTGGTGCATATAAAAACAGAAAAAATGCAGGTTTTCCATTGTTCAAGTGTTAGATATAGAGGAATAATGGTTTTGTCACTGGCTTTAGTTTGCCTGTGACCAGCTCTTGCAAAGGTACAAAAGTACTATCAATTTACTGTGACAATGAGAGTTCAAGTAGCAATTGCAAAACTTCTGCAAAGTCTTCTAATCTCCAGCCTCTCACAGCTGATGGCTGCATTTTAGGTTACACTTTCAGCAAGTGTTATGCTGAGTTCCACAGACTCAGGGCAGAGCTGCTTTCAGAAGAATGGTTACTTCATTGACAGATTTAAACTCCAACCACAGGTATCTTTATGGAGAGCACTGCCTGCAATCTCCCACACTGTGTGCATTGGCTTTTAAGCAGAAACGAGCCATTTACCTGTGTTTTCCATATGCTTTATTTCCTGTACTTTCTCTTAGCCCAGTGGCATTTTCCTGCATTGACACTCCTTACTTTCCTTTTTTAGAGTCCTTAGTCTCTCTATTTTGCCTTCTTCTCTGGAATGTAACTTCCTTCATTTACACTTATTTGAAGTTTCTTTGTTTCCTCTTAATTATCTTATTCAGATATACATTTCCCCCAAGGCTTTGTACTTCTGCCTATTACAATGTCTCTTTGTAGCCAAGTTAGATCTTCCTAGCACATCCAAATGCCACTTGCAGCCTTATAGGTGAGCCAAATGAGAACTGGATAGCTGGACTGTGTTAGCAAGCTTCTCATAAGGAACCATTAAGGAAAGTGTAGAGGAAGGAGAAAAAGAAGGAGCAGAAACTGGCAGAGTTTTTAAGGAAAAAAACACACTTTGAAAAGCAGTAGAAATATCTTCATAAACTAATGGTTTGATAGCTTGCAACCCTGATTATTTACTATGGGAAAGAAAACAGACCAAGTGTCTAGAAAAGCAGGTATTTAAGATGGCAGCCATGAAAAATGGAGATGAAGCAATCAGGCCATGTTTTGTCCTGGGACAAAAGAAAAAAATCTGTATTTGGTTAATTTTAAAATATATCGTTTTTTGGACCAGTATTTCCCAAATGCTTCTTTTTGTCAAGTGGATAGATGTTGCTTCCAGAGACTGGTTAGTGGCTGGTACCTGCCTTCAGGGAGAACAGAACTGCTAGTCTGAATCTGTGGCAGACAGCCAGAGCCTCTCATGCCAAGTGCCAGTGAGGTGGGACTTACCTGCATCTGACAGATGTTTCATATATAGGAAAACTGGCAGCCATACATATGAAGCAGTAAAAGATGAAGGTGAGATAAAAGTTTAATTATTACTTGCTTAGTCTTACCCCTTAACCCAGGTTGCCCAGAGAAGTTGTGGACACCCCAACCATGGAAGTGTCCAAGGCCAGGAACTGTCTAGTAGACAGTGTCCCTGCCCTTGGCAGGGGGTTGGATCTAGGTGGACTCTAAGGTCTCTTCCAACACCAACTATGCTCTGATTCTATGGTTTTTGTCCTAGGTGGATACATAGCAAATGCTTGTCTCTATGTAGTCCAACTGCAATGGGCACATCTCCCTTTCCCTCCCTTGCCTAATCAGACAGTGTGTACTTCCATGTAGTCACAACCCTGCAGCATCTAAAGTTTAAAAAGTGTATTGAGCATGTTCTGATCTCACTGGTAATTAATAGTGCAATGTGTTCATAATGGTTCAATGTGTAGTTATCTTAATAACTCTTGAGCATTCAATTCTAGAATAATTTTTCAAGTAAAATAAGCTGTAATGACTTCACTATTCAATGAGGAGATGCTTCAAAGTTAAGGGTAATATGAACAAATTATATAAGCAGCTAAGACTAGGTGGAAGCTTATCTCTAAAATCTCTGGCTGCAGTACCCTTAAACTGAATCCACTTGGTTTTGCAGTTGTAGAATTATCAATAACCTCAATAACTTCACCTACCTAAAGCTCTGTTGAAAAAACTTTCAAGAGACAGCCACTAACAGTGTCCTGATTAGCACATCACCTTGGAGGACATGCTTGTAATGTATTCAGTGTACTGAAAACAGCAGGAAAAAATTCATTAATATATTAATTTATTTCATTTCAGTTTTAGTTCAATTGAACATCAGAGCAGACAACTTTTTCCTTTGTGACAATACAGGGAATTTTTGAAACACTGTATTTCTGTCTTTTACAAAGTATGTCTGAAAAATCCAATTATGATTTCAAGCATATTACTGTATATTTTGTCAGGGAAGAGGCTACAGTTAGGAACTCAGCCTGATGCTTTAGTATAGTTTATTATTTCAGACATACTTTTCACTTAATATTACATTAAAAAATAGAGCTGCAGAAGAAAACATGATTTTAATTCATGTTATTCCATCACAGTGTTGGGTAGATAGAGACATTACTTAGTATAATAAATATTTATGACAATCGATTAAGAATTCACAATATTAGATTTTAGATTAGGTATAAACCACTTACATTTTGTCTTTAGACAAAATCTATTACCTGCAATTTGAAGTATAATATATACACAGGTTCCAATACAAATGGTGGAGGAATTCTCATAGAAAATGTAACTGTGATGTTGTGGACAATTTTTAAATTAATGCATCCTTATCTCTGCCAGATACGTTACTCAAATTTTATTCTGTTTCCCTAGGAAATATCTTGTTGTCCATTACATCACAAGTTCATCTTTTTAAAAAAGTTGATTGAGAACAATTGAACTACTGCATTATGATGTTAAGTTTTAGACATACTTCTTGATTTCATCATAAAGTACTAATACAAAAGCTCCGCCCATGCCTCTCAACACATTCGACCAGGCACCTTTGAAGAACGCTTTGGATCCTTCATCTTTAGCTATCTTCCTCCAGCAATCAATTGTGCCCTTATACATAATATCAGCTGTGGAAACAAACATAAAGGTTAGAAGGCTTGAAGTTATACAGCAAGTATGTTTCAACTGTTGTATCTTTAAAACAACAAGGAATAAGCAAAGTACAGCAAAATTTAGTAATCTATGAAGGAAAATTAATTTTCCATAGGAAATCAAGTAATTTCTCAGTCCTTAGATCAACGTGATAGAAATAACCAGCAATGTGTCTCCTGTAGTTTTTTTTACGGACTCCAATGAGAAGGTTATTAATTTTCCATAAGACAAAAAAATAAAATACCCAGTATCTCCTATCTTATCTTGATGAAGAGAAACTTTCTGCAACCACACCACCACAGGAGCACTTGTTCTTACCTCCCTTTCTGCCAGACTGCATCATCATCCTACGTCGCACAGTATCAAAAGGATAAGAAACCAGCCCTGCCACTGCAGTGACACTCTGGGCAATCATCCAGCTCACTACGATGTGCACATTCTTTGGATCAGGCAACATACCTGTCATCAAGAACAAATGAACGCAATCAGTACAGAGGGAAAGGGCTGTGGAAGGAATAATCACTCACCAACCCCAGAATTAATCCAAACCCAAGGTGTCTCAGAGCAGCAAGTAGGGGGAGGCAGGAACGCATGTCAGAAACACCTGTGCACATTTCTAGCACTCCACTCAAATGGTGCTGAGCCAAGCCCTGCTTGTCCTTGTATTGCCAAGTGCCCTAGAGTGCCTTTACTGAATGGATCTTCCCTTGCAGTCACTCCTCCGTGCACTTCTTACCCTTGGCCGTGTCGTATACCCCAAAATAGGCAGCTCTGTAGATGATGATGCCCTGGACAGACACACTAAATCCTTGGTACAGGCCCTTCAAGCCATCAGACTTAAAGATCTTGACAATGCAGTCGCCCAGGCCAGAGAACTCCCTCTCAGTGGCTCCTTTGCCCACATCAGCCGCCAGCCGGGTCCTGGCGAAATCCAGCGGGTAGACGAAGCAGAGGGAGGTGGCTCCCGCGGCACCCCCGGACGCAAGATTCCCTGCGAAGTAGCGCCAGAACTGCTTGTGCCTGTCCACTCCGCCCAGGAAGATCTGCTTGTACTTGTCCTTGAAGGCGAAGTTAAGGGCCTGGGTGGGGAAGTACCGGATGACATTGGCCAAGTTGCCTCTCCAGAAGGAGGCGATGCCCTGCTCCTTGGGGATGCGGACTATGCAGTCCATGATGCCCTTGTACTGCTTATCGGCCGTGATCTGTTTGCTGGCATGCTGGACCTGCAGGGAGGAGGAGGACGGCACGGTGAGAGAGGGGCACCGCAGAGGTGACCCCGCACGCTGAAGGGCACGGACAGGGCCGGCCCTGCTTCCACCACCCCGAGGCGGTGCTGAATGTCCCGGGCAGCTCCCGCGTAACCGGAGCCGGCCGAGCTCCTTCCCATATTTAGTCACGCCGGGCAGCGCCCGCCGCGCCAGCACCACCTGTGGCGCGGCACCGCCGCCCCCTGTCGCCCCCCCTCGTCTCCTCACCTGCAGCAGCAACTTCACTCTCTCGATGGGGGCGACAGCCGTCTTAGAGACGGCGGCGGCGATCCCGCCGGCCAGAAAGTCCTTGACGAAGCTGAGCGCTTGGTCACCCATGCCGCGAGCCGGTCCGACAGCCCCGCCCGGAGAGAGGCAACGAGCGGACACTTCCCCACCCCGCCGGACAAATGTCCCCGCGGCCCGCGCCGCCCCGCTTATAGCCCGCGGCCTCTC